>CAUYRH010009020.1:0-11091 GCA_963574655.1 Perodicticus potto
AAGGGAACACTTTTACACTGCTGGTGGGACTGCAAACTGATACAACCTTTTTGGAAGGAAGTATGGAGAACTCTTAAAGAACTCAAGCTAGACCTCCCATTTGATCCTGCAATCCCATTACTAGGCATCTACCCAGAAGGAAAAAAATCCTTTTATCATAAGAACACTTACACTAGACTGTTTATTGCAGCTCAGTTTACGATCGCCAAAATGTGTAAACAACCTAAATACCCACCAATCCAGGAATGGATTAACAAGCTATGGTATATGTACACTATGGAATACTATTCAGCCATTAAAAAAAATGGAGACTTTACAGCCTTTGTATTAACCTGGATGGAAGTGGAACACATTATTCTTAGTAAAGCATCTTAAGAATGGAGAAGCATGAATCCCATGTACTCAAGTTTGATATGAGGACAATTAGTGACAATTATTGACACGGTGGGGGTGAGGGAAGGGGAGAACAGAGAGAGAAAGAATGAGGGAGGGGTGGGGAAAGGAAGAGCAGAGAGAGGGAAGGAGCGAGGGGGGTGGGGTCTTGGGGCCTTGGTGTGTGCCACACCTTTTGGGGGCAAAATTCAATTGTAAGAGGGACTTTACCCAACAAATGCAACTAGTGTAACATGGTTTCTCGTACCCTCAATGAATCCCCAACAATAAAAAAAAAATTAGGAAAAAAAAAATATCCCCAAGTGAGTGTGAGCTAAAAGGGAAGAATTGGCATGCTAAATTCCTAGTGGTTAAACAGGTTTCCATATTATCTGCACTCTAAACAAAAAGTCTATTTTTAAAATTGAGCAAGCAACAATATTCCACACATATAACATTCAACTATCTTGGTGCAGCTTTAAAACAATTTTTTACATGTTGCCGTCAACACGTTCAGCAGTTTCTCTACATAAAAATAAGTTTGGTTTGTTTTTATGACATAAATAATATAAATTTTGTAAATATTTATAAAATATCAAAGTATATCAGTTAAAATATGAATCTACCCTTCATTCTCCCCCTTCCTGAGATAATCTCTATTAATAGTTTGGTCTCTATCTTTCCAGTTTGCTTTCTATCTATTTATACTTGTGTGTACATGTATGTAGGTCAGCATTAAAAAATAAATAAATGCTATAATATTATTTTACAACTTTTTACAAATTAAATATATAACTTAAATCTTTCCCTGTACATACTATTTTGTTTTAAGTATTCTGTGGTATTGGATAAATGTACCAGATTTAGTCACTCCCATGAAAAAGGATACGAAGTTGTTTTCTTTTTGCTATTTCAACAGCGGTATACATGTTATTGATATTCTTATGTATGATCCTTGCACATACTGTG
Organism: Perodicticus potto; assembly: GCA_963574655.1. Taxonomy (NCBI): domain Eukaryota; kingdom Metazoa; phylum Chordata; class Mammalia; order Primates; family Lorisidae; genus Perodicticus; species Perodicticus potto. Next base: position 1,342 of record CAUYRH010009020.1, read on the forward strand.
GGAATGTTTCCGTATAAGACATTCCTCAATGTAAAGTCAGTAGACATCCACGTTGTTTCCAATTTTTAGATGTGACAGCACGGTTGAAAACCATCTTGGTTCTCAGATGTTCTTTCAGAAACAACTTTTATTTTTTATCTAAAGAATATTACATAAGGATATAGGAGATCAGGTTCTAGTTCCTAGATGTGAGACTCATCTCTCATTTACCTTGTCAGAACCTTAGTTTCCTAATATTTAAGTTAAAAATAAGTCCATTCAAGAAAATCTAAAGTAAATCACTGCTAAGTCTGTCCTAAAACTCTAAATTCTACTATATAAGACAAAAGAGATAAAGTATTGGGGGGACCATAAAACTTAAAAAGATAATCACCTAAATGTACATTTATAAGATAACCAATAATTGAGTTTAACAATTCAACAAATATTTTGTCATGTATAAGGTACTATCCTTTATATTATATGAGATGCAAAGGAAGATGCCATCCCTAATCTTGAAAATCTTAAAATCTAACAAATTACTAATTATAATAAATCAAAATATAAATGTTATTTAAAAATTACAAACAAAATCTCTTGCTGAATGTGTAGAATTTTAAACCTGGACTTATTAAATATTCTTGGTGAGACCTTCCTTAAATATTGGGTCTCAAAAAAGAAAAAATCAGAACTCTTGGAAGCTGAGTGCCAGAAGATATTTTCAGTGTATCTCAAGTCTCACTCCATTTGCAGGTGCTGTGGAGAGGGTGAAGAAAATTCGAGACTACGCCTTTGTGCACTTCAGTAACCGAGACGATGCCATTGAGGCTATGAAAGCTTTAAATGGGAAGGTAATGTAGGACAAAAAACAAGTATGGACAGGTTTCATCCAAGTTTGGTGTGGACATTCTACCCCAAAGAGCATTTCTGCAAGTCTGTCTTACTCCAGCTTTCTCCAGCTCTGACCCGGCCGCCTCAGTCATTTAAGATGCCAAATACGGGAATGCACCTAATGTGTCCAGCTCTACGGCTAAGTTGTTCTAATTTGGGCAAGCCATTAGCCTTCAATTTCCTTAGAACGAGGGGTTTGGACTAGATTACTTCAAGGTGTTTTTCCCAATTTCTATTTTCTCTTATTACTTCAAAGAGATCATCACCTACATAAGTATTTTAGAGGCTCACTATCAAAAAACATATCAAAATCACTGTTTGACCTTTCAACTGTGGAAGACTTAGCATCACTCACCTTGCCAGGAGTAAGGTCTGAGGAAAAACTAGCTTCAGTATCCTTACTGTAAATGTATGTATGGAAACCAATGTAATATCTACATACCAATCCAATAAACCTTAAAAGCCTTCGGTAAACAACTTATCATGCGAATTGGATCTGGGATACCAAAAAAATAAACGAAAGATGAGTGGTCAGCAGTCTAAAAGTTTGTTGGAGGAGTAAGACAAATAAACAAACACCTGTGCAAATTATAAACTAGGCAGATTAAGTGTCATAAAAAGAGATAAAAATGGTGAGAAATTGCAAAAGAAGTAGGAGGTCATAAAGAATCAGGAAATCTACATGGATGTGAAGACACTATGTAAGAGAAGTTATGATCATTGAGTATAATTTCAAAAGACAAAATATGATAAGGAGAGGCAACCTTAGAAAGAGGCACGAAATTTGAGAAAAGCAAGACAAGATTGGAGAACATAACAGGGAAAGTGGTTTGCTTGGAGTTTAGTGCACATGGGCTGATCTTGCATTAGTCAGGGCCCCAACAGAAAACACGTGGCAAAGGAATTAATGGCAAAAATGTGAGTGGAGCATAGCACAAGCACAAGAGAGTGCAAGCACCTGTAGCTAATAGCATTTATGGAGTCAAAGCACAAGAGGGTGGAGAATTAATAGGAATCCTGAACAGGTGGAGATGGTATAGAGCAGGTCTCTGTGATAGAAGTAGTGATCTTTGATCAAAGGACACAGCCAGCCTGAGGTGACCTCTCAAAGAGGGAGCCAGGAAAGTGAATGTCCCAAATTCACTGTTGTCTCTTTCTCACCTCCTACCAGTGTTCTCCATAGGCCAAACTTAGTCATAATCCAGAACACCCAAGCTCTGAGGAGGATGCCCTGTAAGGAAGCCTCCCAGAGCAGAGCATAGGCTGGAATTAGTGGGAGGGGTTCTGGAGGGCAAAGGAGGATCCCTCGGCCTGGTTCCTTCAGACACAGGGAGGTCTCTGGCAGATGAGCTTCTCAGGAACCCACCCAAACTCAAAAATGTTTGTGTATCAAGGAAAAGAAAGTACTGATTCTGAAACATCAGAAGAAAATTGCAAAGCAAAAACCAATGCATAAATACATGTCTATGGGACATTATTTCATCTTCCCTGATCATTATATTTAGTATCTTTAAAAGATTATTACGTTGTGATAATTTGTAAGTTATTACTTTGAAAACAATTTGTAAGTTAGATTTTCTCTATTTGGAAACCTTCCTGTATGTACACAATGATTGCCTATCATCAGTTAAATGCTAAACAATTACATTGTTGTAATTGCAATGGAAAATTATTCGAATAATTCCCAATTTTTTATAGCTACATATTTTATAGTAATGTTTACATTTAACATGTAAAAATATATTCAATATTATTACTAAATATATACTAAGTATTATATTTGATTATAATGTAACATGGAAAAATCAAAAGCATGTTTTCCTAGAACCTATGAAGGCTTTTCAGTATATGTATGAATATATATATTTAATTTATTAGACAAAGAGAGTCTTGAAAATTTTTCTTTTTATGCAGGGACGTAATGATCACCATTACAATTTAGGGAAATTAACCTAATAAGAATTGACTTTTTTACAGAGTTGAGAGAAAGATGTAATGGAAACTAGTTTTAAAGCTATTGCAGTCAGCCAGGTGGGACAAAATAAGGTCTTGACCTAAGGTGGAAATAAAATGTAAAGGCCCTCACAGAACTATGGGGGATTAATTCATAGACCCAAGAATTGATTGGTGATAGGGGTGAAAAGGAGGACAAGTCATTATAAGTTTTCAATATGAGAGACTGTTAGGAAAGTCAGGAAGGGAAGCCTATTTGAAGAGAATTTTGATGAATTGAGCTTTGGATGTGATTATTCACTTATTCAATAAATATTGTTGGAAGCGTATGAAATGAAAGGCATTGTGCTGAGATTGGGCTATTCAGATGAATAAGATGTTGTCCTAGCTCTTGAGATATCTAAACCAAATAACTAAAATACAATACTGAGTTTCAAATGCTGTCAGATGGGGCAGAGGAATGCAGGACAAAAATCTATTACAGTGAGAAATCTGGCCTTGCAGAAAATTCAGCTAGCACAAACACAAACCTACAAAGAGACAAGATGCAAATAACTGAAACAGTCAGGAAACACAGCAAACAGTGTGGCAGTGAGAGGGAGACGTGTCAGTAGGTCTCAGCCACACTTGGTCGTCTTCCTGTCATCTCATGCTGCTTCTTCCTTGCTCCATAACAGGTGCTGGATGGTTCTCCCATTGAAGTGACCCTAGCCAAACCAGTGGACAAGGACAGTTACGTGAGGTACACCCGCGGCACAGGTGGAAGGGGCAGCACAGTGCAAGGAGAGTACACCTACTCTTTGGGCCACGTTTACGACCCCACCACAACCTACCTTGGAGCTCCTGTCTTCTATGCCCCCCAGGCCTATGCAGCAATCCCCAGTCTTCATTTTCCAGCCACCAAAGGACATCTCAGCAACAGAGCCATTATCCGAGCCCCTTCTGTTAGAGGTAACATCAGACAGTGCTTGCCTTAGACCAAGCCCAAGATTTCAAATGATTCATACTTCAATAGTCTTAGACAAATTGCACGGGTCCACTGGGGAAAAAAAGGGACTGGAAAATTGTTTATTAAAAATCAAACATTATATCAATACTTTTCCTTTCAGGGGAATATTTTTTTCACATTACAACTGGTTATTGAAAAGACTTGGTCAGAACATAGTATAAATGAGCCTAGTGCACAAATTTGATCTTTGTGCGGGCCCATAAAATTTGCACAAACTAAAATTCAGTTCCATAACTGTTAGCTTCTTCTGTATCTTTAGGCCACCAGCTTGCAGTCATCTGTGACTAATTAAAACCCATTCAGTGGAAAATAGTATAGCCCAATGGAAACCAATCACTTCAGATAACAACATTTCAAGACACATGTACCACCACCTTTAAATATAAATCAAAAATTATCATAAATATAGTTTAATACATACATAAGATGCTCTTACCTGACCTGCCCAGAAATATTAGATACTTTTATCTGATGTCTTAGACCTTTGGAAAAGCCAAACTCTTAAGGACATTAACTTTCTTTCTTCAGTATATGGGGAACTAAATAAACACCAAATAGGAAAAAAAATCAATCTGATGTCCAGTCAGTAAATATTTCACATTTGAATTCTTTAGGAATTCCAAATGTTCAAGTTTTCCAGGCTCAGTTAGTTCAAATAATTTAGAAGAAAAGGAAAGCATTTTTTATTTCCAAGAAACTAGTTTATCTCTGACTTTTGGGCTCCTTAAAATTAATTGTTCTAGGATGTGGCTAATGCCAACAGAACTCCAGTTCTATCTTCTAAATCTGACACTAAGCTGGGAAATCCAACAAACTGTATATTTCAATTTATTCTGGGGTTTGACTTTAAAAGCAAAGGGTATATCTAGATTACTGTGGGAACAAACTATCTGACTGTGATTTACTATTTTTCAGAAGAACAGAATTGACCATCCTAGGAGCTGTAGTCTGCAACAGCTTTAAAAGTTCCATAATCACAAAATAATCACTCTCCCAGAAATTGTAATGCAAAAGAAGTCATCAGGATTTCCTTTATGATAACCTGTCTATATGATGACATTGAAACATTATGCATTTATAATGTAAAATCATTTCATTAACCAGTCCATACATTAAATGTAAATTGTCAACCAGTTGTGATGTGGGGAAAAAAAACAAAACAAAACTCCACTCTAATGGAAAAAATGCCTAACTTACAACAAGAAAGAAATCAATGAATAACATTCATGGATGAAGGGTAATCAACTTAATTTTTATCTCTTTATGCCACCAGTAGGAAATCAAAGTAGCAACATGGCACAACAAAAATCAAAAGGAATCTATGCATGAAATTCAATGGAAATTTAAGCCTCACAGTGAAAGAACTGAAGGAGGGGATGGTGACCTTTAAAGCATGCTTTCTAAATGTTGGTTTTCCAATAAGGGGAAAGCTAGGATTCATTTCTCATTTACTGATCAGGGACAATCTCTAGGCAAGACTGATTTCAATGCAAGTGGTCATCTAATATTATGTTGGAAAGTTTTCATAAACACATTCCCAGCCTCTATTAGTCTACAGAAAATGTCACCAAAAGGTCAACTGAAGACAGAAATCAAAAAACTTCTCTCTATACCCCAATTTTTAAGTTGCTCATGTACTTATCCATAGCTTTGATGGTATTGTTTTCTTCCACAGGTAGTTTAAAAAGACAGCAAGAGGCACACACACATGTTGAACCTCACCTTATGCTGGGCCTCATTATATTAGAATCCTAGAATTTCCGATCCATCTTCAGGGCAATAATCAGTGTGGCGTGGGCTAACTTTTCCATTACAGTAAGATTCAGGGTGATTTTCTGGTGGTTTGATTCAGTTTAATGCCTTCTTACATTCCTAGAAATTTACATGAATGTACCTGTAGGGGCTGCGGGAGTGAGAGGACTGGGCGGCCGTGGCTATTTGGCATACACAGGCCTGGGGCGTGGATACCTGGTCAAAGGAGAGAAGAGAGACGATAAGCTCTATGACCTCTTACCTGGGATGGAGCTCACCCCGATGAATCCTGTCACTCTAAAACCCCAAGGAATTAAACTTGCTCCCCAGGTAGGTAATATTATTCTAGAAATAGTTTTCTAAGGTGAGCCAATGACCATCACTCACCTTTCAGCAAATGATTTGATTTGATCCCTACTTGGGCTATTGTGTGTGTATCTGTGTGTTTAATAGATAAAAGTAGCCAATCAACATGATGTACTTTGAGGGAATACTAAGCATTCGGTGCCATTATTCCATTATAGGGCCTTTCATTTTTTTAAATCATGAAGTTTAAAACCTTAAATAATCTACTGAAATGCAAAGAACCTGAAAACCATTAAAAATTATCAACCAACACTTTAAATGGAAATAGATGAGGCAAAGACGCCATCTCAGAAGAAGATGTGTGTGAGCCTATTATGTGTAAGTCGGGTTGATTGGAAAATGAATATTGGTGACAGGGAAACCTGAATAGACTATTTAAGACATCCTTTCTCAGAAACACGGTGTCTAAGAGAAACACCCACCATGATATTTAGGTGAAGCTTTAACTATGAAGTGTCCTCAGTCATATCAAATTGTCTTCCACAATGGTTATGTTTGGGAAGTGGCATTATGGTGAATTTTTATTGCTTTCATTCAAAAGTTCTGAATTTCCATGTTTCTGCATGAGGCTGAGGTTTTTATTATTAGAAAATTAAAAGTTATAAAACTTGTTCCAGTATGGAAACTGAACACCAGGGTTAAGAATAAAACAAAATAAGATGTGTGTGAACCCTTAGACTCTCCCCTGTGGGTGTGGTGTGCGGTATATGCTGCTCTCTCTGAAATACAATTTGTCTGAATAACCAGAGTAATAGCATCCTGAAGGTAACTTCCTTACTCCCACAACAAAGGGATAAGCCTCACATTTTTGGATGTAGCCCTTCTGATTGCAATTGAAAAGAGCGCCTGATTGTCTATTTTTTTTTATACCCTTGATCTTTTATTTTTTTTATTCTTAAATTATACTTTATTCTAAGTCAGTAGTTTTGCTTTCTTTTGTTTTTCCTAAGGAGAACAATGATAATATGAGCTTTCTTTCTTTTTTTTTTAAATCATATCTGTGTACATTAATGCAATTGTGGGGTGCAATGTGCTGGTTTTATATACAATTTGAAATATTTTCATCAAACTGGTTAACATAGCCTTCATGGCATTTTCTTAGTTATTGTGTTAAGACATTTATATTCCTCATTTAGTAAATTTCACAGATATCCTTGTAAGATGCACTGTAGGTGTGGTCCCAACAATTACCTTCCCTCCACCCATCTTCCCTCCTCCCCTCCCCTCTGTATCCTCTTTCCCCATATTTTTGGGCTATAATTGGTTTCATATGAAAGCTATAAATTGGTTTCATAGTAGGGATGAGTACATTGGATACTTTTTCTTCCATTCTTGAGATACTTTGCTAAGAAGAATATGTTCCAGCTCCATCCATGTAAACATGTAAGAGGTAAAGTCTCCATCTTTTTTTAAGGCTGCATAAAATTCCATGAGTGAACATATACTACAATTTATTAATCCATTCATGGGTCAGTGGGCACTTGGGCTTCTTCCATGACTTAGCAATTATGAATTGAGCTGCAATAAACATTCTGGTACAAATATCTTTGTTATAATGTGATTTTTGGTTTTTTGGACATATACCTATTAGAAGAATTGTAGGATCAAATGGCAGGTCTATTTTTAGATCCCTAAGTGTTCTCCAAACATCTTTCCAAAAGGAACGTATTAGTTTGCATTCCCACCAGGAGTGTAGAAGTGTTTCCTTTTCTCCACATCCATGCCAACATCTCTGGTTTTGATAGTTTGTGATGTGGGCTAATCTTACTGGAGTTAGATGATATCTCAAAGTAGTTTTGATTTGCATTTCTCTGATGATTAAGGATGATGAGCATTTTTTCATATGTCTATAGGCTGTGCACCTGTCTTCCTCAGAGAAGTTTCTCTTCAAGTCCCTTGCCCACCCTGAGATGGGATCACTTGTTCTTTTCTTGCTAATATGTTTGAGTTCTCTGTAGATTCTAGTTATTAAACCTTTGTCGAAGACATAACCTGCAAATATCTTCTCCCATTCTGAGGGCTTTCTGCTTGCTTTACTTACTGTGTTCTTGGCTGTGCAGAAGCTTTTTAGTTTGATCAGATCCCAGTAATGTATTTTTGGTGTTACTTCAATTAACCAGGGGCGGGGGAGGTTTGATTCATAAAATATTCGCCCAGGCCAATTTATTCAAGTGTTTTCCCTGCATGTTCTTCTAGCATTTTTATAGTTTCATGTCTTAAGTTTACGTCTTTAATCCAGTGAGAGTCTATCTTAGAGATAGAGGTGAAAGATGAAAGGTGTGGGTCCAGTTTCAGTCTTCTACAGGTTGGCAGCTAGTTCACCCAGCACCATTTGTTAAATAGGGAATATTTTCCCCATTGAATGTTTTTAATTGGCTTGTCAAAGATCAAATAACGGTAAGTAGCTGGATTTATTTCTTGGTTCTCTATTCTGTTCCATACATCTACTTCTCTGTTTTTGTGCCAGTACCATGGTGCTTTGATCACTATCAATTTATAGTATAGTGAGATCTGGTAGCGTAATTCCTCCTGCTTTGTTTTTATTTCTGAGTAATGTCTTGGCTATTCAAGGTCTTTTCTGATTCCATATAAAATGAAGTATTATTTTTGTGAGATCTTTAAAGTTTGACAGTGGAGCTTTAATAGGGATTTCATTAAAATTGTATATTTCTTTGGGTAGGATGGACATTTTAACAATGTTGATTCTTCCCAGCCATGAATGTGGTATGTTTTCCCCTTTGTTAATATCTTCAACTATTTCTTTTCTTAGAATTTCATAGTTCTCTTTATAGATATCTTTCACATACATTGTTAGGTAAACTCCCAAATATTTCATCTTCTTTGACACTACTGTGAATGGAATAGAGTCCTTGACTGTTTTTTCAGCATGACTATTATTGGTATATATAAAGGATACAGATATATGAGCGTTGATTTTTTAACCCGAGATGCTGCTGTATTCCTTGATCACTTCTAAGAGTTTTGTAGAAGAATCCCTGGTGTTTTCCAGATATACAATCATCATCTGCGAAGAGTGAAAGTTTGATCTCTTCTGACTCTATGTGGATACACTTGATCACCTTTTCTTCCCTAATTGCGATAGCTAAGACTTCCTTTACTATGTTAAAGAGCAGTGGAGACAACAGGTAACCTCGCCTGGTTCCATCTGAGTGGAAATGATTTCAATTTAACTCCATTCAATATGACATTGGCTGTGGGTTTGTTGTAGATGGCCTCTATCAGTTTAAGAAATGTCCCTTCTATACCCATTTTCTTAAGTGTTCTGATCATGAAAGGATGCTGGATATTATCAAAAGCTTTCTCTGCATCAATTGAGAGAATCATCTGGTCTTTGTTTTTTAATTTGTTTACGTGATGAATTATATTTATACATTTATGTGTATTGAACCAGCCTTGAGACTCTGGGATAAAACCCACTTGGTTGTGGTGTGTAATTTGTTTGATGTGTTGTTGGATTCTGTTTGCTAGGATCTTGAATATTTTCACATCAAAATTCATTAATGATATTGGTCTATAATTTTTGTTTCTTGTTGGATCTTTCCCTGGTTTGGGGATCAAGGTGATGTTTGCTTCATAGAATGTGTTGGGAAGTAGTCCTTCTTTTTCTATATTTTGGAAGAGGTTGAGTAATATAGGTGCTAGTTCCTCTTTAAAGGTTTGGTAGAATTCTGATGTGAAGCCATCTGGTCCCAGGCTTTTCTTTTTAGGGAGATTTTGTATAGTTGATGCTATTTCAGAACTTGATATAGGCCTGTTCAACATTTCCACTTGATTCTGGC
>CAUYRH010009023.1:0-33240 GCA_963574655.1 Perodicticus potto
GCTCACAAGTGTAGGTGGTCTGTGGTTGGCTGTCTTCATTGCCTGCCTCCGTAGAAGATGGAGGGTTCCAGGACTTTACTCGTGAATGATGTATACAGGAATCGACTCCTATAACTTTAACAGTAGAAGAAGACAAGATAACGGGAAAGGGGACTTCCCAAGTTGGGGTCAGGGAGGGTGACTTAGAGGGAGGAGTTTTGATCATGACTAGATCTCCAGGAGGGAAAAGTTCCTGTCTTAGTTAGTATGTCCCTCCCCAGACGGGGAGCAGGACTTTCAGGGATGATTAGGGAGGCATGAGAGAACAGCAAGTCATCCCAATTGCAGCTTAGAGGCTGGGCGAAAAATTTGTTACTGACCATTCTTATGTCATCAATGTAGGCTTTCCTGCTGTTAGCTGGGTTGGGTATAAGTCAGAAGATCTGAAACTCAAGACTAGGCCTGATAATTAGAAACATTTTGCCACCTAACTTTAGGGATAAGTGTATTAGGAACAGCCAAGGCTACCTTTACAAAACCAGATTCAGTATAAGACGAGGGTAAGTTATCATCACACCAAGTGATTATGAGAAAAGAATAGCCCATGGAACAAATGCCTTGCTTTTATTATTTTAACATTTAATGGGATATAAATAAAAATGTACACAGATCACATAAGTAATTTACATTTCTAAGTTCTTTAATATTTTATTGAGCTAATATTTACACATAATACTTTATAGAGAACAAAAATTCCACTTTACTTACTAAGTATATAGTTCACAAATAATTTCGTTGTTACCCTCAGCTATTAATAGGACAAATTCAAGTTGATTTAGAAAATTATTTAAGCAGCAAGAGACAAAATGTGTGAAAATGGAATGGAATATCATATTGCATAAATCAATTTCAAACTGAAATGATATAATTTCTATGTACAATTTGAATTTCTGGTAAACATTAACAAAGCAAAGGGCAAGTCACATCTTCATATTTATATCACACTACAACATAATTTTTCAAGGATATGTTAATATGAGTTATAGAAAATGAGACTCCATGTGTAAAACTTAACCAGAATAAAACTTGGGGGAAAAAAAGCCACAGGTTTGTATATTTTCCTTCTCTTATGTTTATTTTGTATTTATATTTTATTATAGATTTTATGTTCAAGTTATGTATTTCAAAAGTAAAAGCTAATATTTATATATTTATTACCAGGTGCTGGCCCTATGCTAAGTGCTTTATTATTTTTTTAATCTTTACAATTAACCTATAAAGTAGGCACTACCATTACTGTGTCAGTTCTATAATAATAAAACAGACTTAGAAAAGTTAAATAACTGCCCAACATTATAATACTAATAATTGGCAAAGCTGGAATGCACTTCTGTCTTTCTGACGTAAGACTAGTATTCTTATGCTGAATGCTCCTGTGCGTTCCCTAGTATTCTCATACCGATTTGACTACACTCTAGAGAACTGCATGACTAATGAAGATACAAAAAAGTAAAAACATGCTTCAGATTAATTTTTCTCTTTCAAATGGAATTTTTTAATGATTTTTCTCCCAGTGTACATTTAAGAATGTTGATAGATGTTTTAACAAGATGTTTTCGACCTAAAACCATTGAAAACTAATGAGATTGATAAATAGTAGAAATACTGTCCATTTGAACCTAGAAAGTTGTTTTTTTAAAACATGACTTGAAATAAAGGTAACTTGAATTGACTTAGACACACACTGTTTCTTCTGGAAACACTGCTGCGGGTCATTTTGTTATGTACAACTAACAGGATTGGAGGAGCTTGGGAATCTGAGGCTCTCAGGGGCTGACCTGTCCTTTGGGCTGAATCAGTATCTGTCTTAGAAGTGGGAAGATTAGAGGTGCATTTCTGCAGAAAGCATTTCCTTTGGAGCAGAGATGCTTTCCTGCACATGTCATTATGTGGACCTGTGCCTGCCAACTGACATGCTGGGGCTGCATGCTTACTTCATTAGCAGCTGATAGCGGATCTGCACCCGAGGAGAGGAAGAGTTAATTCACTGGATGAAGACTTATTGAGAATCTATGGAACAGACACTTTTAGAATATGGAGTAAAACTAATACAAAAACCCAGATGGTTTATATTCTGGTAGAGGGAGGCAGACAACAGCAGCCAATACATAAAATATATTATGTGTCACATGTTGATAAGTACTCTAGAGAAAAATAAAGTGGAGAAGGAGAGAAGGAAGGCTTTGGGGGGATTTATAATTTTATTTATTTACTAAGAAATAGCTTTAAACTTATGGAAAAAATGTAACACTATTATAAGAAACCTTTGTTTTCATAAACCTTTTGAGATAAGTTGCTATCACTCCTGAATAGTACCAATGAGGACTTTTTTCTACATAACCATAACATAACCATCAAAATCAGGAAATCAGCACTGATTCTTTACTGTCATCTCATCCATTTTCAAAAGTTGTCCCAACACAGTTTTTATTAACAGAAGAATCCCATCTAGGATCATGTATTACATTTAATTGTCATTTTTTTTAGTCTCTTTCAATCAAAAACAGTTTTTCAGTGTTTTTTTTTTTTGACTTTCTAATGTGACACTTCCGAAGACTGCCAGCTAATTTTTTTGTATTAATAGGATATTACATCAATCCTTTCTGAATGGAACCGATTTCCTGTTTCTGCTCCTGTTTCTCCCCCTTCCTGCACAGGGCCGAGCTTTTCACTCCTGTGTAGATTGCAACATCCCGCTGTAAGCTTCCTCTGCCAGCGTCCCCTGTGCTCATGGACTCCAACAACATGCACAGGTCTGTCACCTCACCCTCACCCTGTATGGATGATTAGTTTGTAGGGGTTTTGGATTCAATTATTTAGGAAGGCAGGAAGAGTATGGTGTTGCAATTTTATTTTATTATTATTTTCTTTCTTTTTTTTTTTTTTTGCATTTTTGGCTGGGGCCAGGCTTGAACCCGCCACTCACAGCATATGGGGCTAGTGCCCTACTCCTTGAGCCACAGGCACTGCCCCTATTATTATTCTCTTGAGATAGGTTCTGACTCTACTGCATAGGCTAGAGTACAATGACACAATCATAGCTCTCTGTAGCCTGGAATTTTTGGGCTCAAGTGATCCTCCAGCCTCAGCCTCCCAAGTAGCTGAGGCTACAGATATGTGTTAGCATGCCTGGCTAATTTTTACTTTTTATAGAGATGGGGGTCTCTCTATGTAGGTTAAGCTGGTCTCAAGCTCCTGGCCTCAAGCAGTTCTTCCTTTCTGCCCTCCATAGGTGCTAGGATTACAGGTGTGAGCCATGTACCCAGCCAATAGAATTGCAATTTTAAATAGAAAGCTAGGGTAACAAGGTGAAGATCTGAAGTTGGTAAGAGAACAGGTGGTCATGTTAATATTTGGGGAAGAGTATTCAGGCAGGAACATATACAAGGCCCTGAGGCACAAGTGCCCTCCCTGTGTGTTTAGAGAAGCCACCCTCACTGGAGCACCATGAGCAAGGGAAAGAGCAGAAGATGGGGTCAGAGAGATACAAAGGGAGCAGATTCAGTAAGACCTCATTGACCATCATATAGTCTTGGCTTTTTCTTCAAGACAGCTGGGGAACCACAGGAGGATTTTGAGCGGTGGACTGATAGAGCTTGACCTGTGTTTTAAAAGGATTACTCTGCTTCATGTAGAGTAGATTGTCATATATGTGTGGTGGCTGGAGCTTACCAGCCACCACACATATATGAGAGAGAGGGAAGATATATGAGGGGAGAGGGAAGTTGAGAGTAAGGATAGTATTGGGATTATCAGAAGAGTAATTAGACAAAGTATGGTTTCTGTGAAGATGTGAGAATTGGTCAGATTTTGGACATATTTTGAAGTTTGAGTGGATATGATTTTCTGATGAGTTAGATGTAGAATATAAAAACCAAAGAGTTAATGACAGCTCTGCAGTTTTGTCAACTCGTAGAACGATGATTATTCACGGAAATTGGGTAGTATGTGGGAAAAGCAGGTTTGAGTGAGAACACGTATATTAAGAGTTTGGTGTTAAGCATGTTAAGCTTGAGTGTCTATTGGACATGGAACCAAGAAATGCAGCCTGGGGCATGGCTGCAGTATAAGGATAAACACGCACAAATGTTGTCAGGGGGTGACTTGTGAGGTGGGGAAGACTCAGGGAGGTGTCTGAAAGCAAAATGGACAAAATGCTCTCTCTAAGGAGCAGAGAAATGTTACTGATTAGGTAAGGACAGAGATAGAGGTCATTCCTGAGGAGAGCTGAGTCAGGGGAGAGGTGGGACCAAAGCCTGATTGGAATGAGTGAAAGAGAGGATGAGAAGAATGGAACTGGATAAAGCAAGGTACTCGCAAACTTTAAGTGGAGTTCTGACACAAAGATGGCAGAGAAGTGGGAAAGTAGTTAGCAAAGAGGTTGTTTTGCTAAGAAGAGAAATATAGTATGTTTTTATGCTGATGGAAAAGATCTACTAGAAAGGGAAAAACTGATGATGCAGGAGAGAGGAGAAAATAGGTAGAGCTCTGTTCATTAGTGGGTCACAGGAAATAGGGTCTGATATATACATGGAGAGGATTACACTTATTAGGAAGACAGAAAATGTGTACAGATCAGTAAAAGATGAGGCAGGGCATACGGGTATGGAAGAAGGCTCCTGGTTAAACATGGGGGTGAGTTTGTGGACATTGTCTTCTGATTTGCTGCTAGTGGGCTATGTGAGAGGTAGAAGAAAGGGACCAGAAGGAATGTAGTGCAATTGTTGGGCAGCTAAGCACCTTCTTGATCTAGAGGTCATGAATTCAAAGCAATAGATGTATTGGAATAGTTGAGTTTGCATGTGTGTATGTTTTTCTCTCCATTCACATTCTGTTGAGTGAATGCAGGCACAGATGAGGAGGCTGGAACAAAGACAGTGAGCAGGGAGCAAGGGAGTGGGTGGTATATTCAAAATATAGATATCATAACTCAATTTAATCTCAGCAAGTAAGAAAGTGAAGATTCATAGTTAAAGGTGATAACTTTGGTTCAGAAATATATAAATCTGAATTTATTATGAACAAGAATTACTTTAAAATCCTGATGTGTAAGCTTAATGAGGTCAGATTTTTTTGAAGAGGGGTTTATTTTTGTTCACTTTTATGGCTCCAATTCCTACAACAATGCTTGGAATATAATGATTGTTGACTTGTTGAATGAAGACATAAAAAGTAAAGAAGAAAACTAGTCTTTGTGCTTTTTTTGGCATTCCTATCTTCCTCATTAACGATGGTATAGAAATTGCCCTTGAAGAATACTGGGAAACCTGTAACTTTCCCAAAATATAGGGTAGTCAATAAAATGTAAATTGTGGTATATGTATACCATGGAATATTACGCAGCCTTAAAGAAAGATGGAGACTTTACCTCTTTCATGTTTACATGGATGGAGCTGGAACATATTCTTCTTAGAAAAGTATCTCAAGAATGGGAGAAAAAGTATCCAATGTACTCAGCCCTACTATGAAGCTAATCTATAGCTGTCGTATGAAGGGTATAACCCAGCTTTCATGTTTACAGGGATGGAGCTGGAACATATTCTTCTTAGCAAAGTATCTCAAGAATGGAAGAAAAAGTATCCAAAGTACTCAGCCCTACTATGAAGCTAATTTATAGCTGTCATATGAAGGGTATAACCCAACTATAACACAGGAATATAACACAAGAATATGGGGAAAGGGGCAAGGGTAGGGAGGGGAGAGGGGAGGTTGGGGCAGAGGGAAGGTAATTGGTGGGGCCACACCTATGGTGCATCTTAGAAGGGTACAGGCGAACCTTGCTAAATGCAGAATACAAATGTCTTCATATAATAATGGAGAAATTGCCAGGAAGGCTATGTTAATCAATTTGATGAAAATAGTTAAAATTGTATATGAAACCAGCACATTGTACCCCTTGATTGCACTATTGTACACAGCTATGATTTAATGATAAAGATAATAAAATTAAAAAAAAAATCTCCAGAAACCAAAAAATAATAATAATAATAATAAAATAAAGTGTGAGTGGGGTATGATAAAAGGCACTCAGAAGGGCCAACAAAAATGTACTTTTAAATGTATTCCTCTACCAAAAATACCTTCTAAAAACTAAAACAAGGAAAATATAAGGATTTTTGTTGGGCTCAGTAATGGCTCACTCCAGGCAGCAGCACCTGCCCTGGTCGTGGGCATCTGGTCCTCATTGTGGGTAGCAAATTTCTTGTAGCTGCCACGAAAATGTGTCCTTGTGCACATGTGCTATCTTCAATGAAGAAGAACTGAAATTTGAGTAGGATTTGCGTAAGAACAGATACGATGATTATTACTGTAACCTCCTTTCCCCCCACCTCTGCTGCTTGAATCAGAATCTCCTCTTTTTGAAAGAGGGAAAGCAGCAGATTTGCAGCAACTATGCTGGAGGATTAACACAACTGGCAGCCCTATGCACACTGTACCTGCAGTGTAAATCTATACAAACTTTCTAGAAGGCAATTGTTTATGTATATAAACAACCTGAAATGTATTTATGATAGCCGCAACTTCCGTATAATAGTGTCAGTGTTGTTCGTGTAAGTGATCGAGCTATTTCACCAGCCTAGCTACACAAAAGGTCATATTTAGTTTAAAACATTTCATAAAAATTGCTCAATATTCTGCACATTGAAAATATGTACCTGGTAACTCAATTTTGAAGCCACCCCTGTGTAAATTGTTGAAAAATTTAGTGAGTTTAATTTGCTAAAAGGGATATCTTGCAAACTCTAGGCAATGAGACAAGAAGAGAATGTGACTAATGCTCTAGTTTGTCTCGCCATGGTAACACTTTATCCCACTCAAAGTAATATGCCCATGTCCTTGGCTGTGATGATGCCACTCTCATCACTGTAATAAACTGTGTAGGCCATAATAGTCTTTCTGGAGATCTTACTCTCTCTGTCTTATACTCAGGCATGAGTGATCCACAGTTTAACATCCACAGATGCAGCTTTTATGACTGTAAGATGTGACGTGTGCTTATTGTACAGTACAAAAACTAACCACTATTAACATTTCGGACCATTTTTTCTTTCTTTCTCTATTATTGGAATTTTATAGTAAGTTTTTTTAGCTGTTCCACTTAATATGACATTATAAGCATTTCCTCATAGTTTTGAAAATAATATTTTTTAGAGACAGAGTCTTGCTTTGTTGCCCAGGCTGGAGTGCCATGGCTTCAGTCAAGCTCCCAGCAACCTCAGACTCCTGGGTTCAAGTGTTTCACCTGCCTCCTAAGAAGCTGAGCCTTCCAGCTGCAGCTGGAAGGTGCCTGCCGCAATGCCCAGCTAATTTTTCTATTTTTAGTAGAGATGGGGGTCTCTCTTTTGCTCAGGCTGGTCTTGAGTGCCTGAGCTCAAGGGATCCTTTCATTTCAGTTTTCTGGAATGTTAGGATTACAGGCATGAACCACCACATTGGGCCAGGAAACATAATTTTTAATAGTCATAAAATATACCATTGTAGGATATACTATAATTCATTTAAGTAATCCCTGATTGTTGGACATTTAAGGTTGTTTTTCTCACTTCTTCCTTTTGAAGTATTCCTATGCCAGGATTTCAGATGAACATATGCAAGGCTTAAACAATTGTCTCTTGAAAGGAATCACTGATGAACATCAGAGTTGGGCAAATAAATTGAAACATAAAGTAATCCTTAGCTTGCCTAGACATTATTAGTCCTATTATAACTCCAACTTTAAAACCAGGTTATGACTCTGGCCCAGGGTGGAGGAATCACATAACATTGATACTGATTGTATGTCATAGTTTTTTAAGGTTGTATTTGCATGAAATCAAAAACAGCCCATGGAGTGTTTTCATATCAGTGAAAACATGACTTTGTTTCAAGTCCTGCTGTGCTACCAATGGATGCTAGAGGGCAGCAGAAGCCAGGAACTGGCAGGAAAAGCACTAACTCTGGTAGACTGAACAGGTTCTGCTAGGCTGGCAAACCATCTGTTCAGGGCAGAGACAGAAGTTTGGGTTCAAGGAGTCTGCAATAAAGGTTCTATTTGGTAGCTTGAGAGGCCAACAAAATGAAGGAGTAACAAGAGTGCTAAGAAGGGTCAGGTGCTTAACAGGCACTTACCTTAAACCCTTTGGAGAATTGAAACAAACAAATGAAAAAACAAATAGATCACCAAATGTAAGTCAAAAGCCAGGGGTTACCAGGTGATTCCTTTGAAGAAGATAAAGCTGTGGTGAAGCTTGAAAAGCATATGTTAGGGAAATATGATGTCTGTACAGAAACCTGGATGTCAGAAGGTTGTGACAACATAGCTCTGACATTACTGAGCAGACCCTCCATTAGAAGAGGCCAAATGTGGGGGTGACAAGTGAGCAGCAATGGGTAGGGCAGGAAGACCTGGGTAGCTTGGAAATTGTAAGAAGGGGCAACTGTTCCAGTAAAACAGTTTCTAACTTCTGTTAGTGGAAACATCACTGCTAGGAGTCCTAAGAGCTGGATTCCAGGTCTATCTAACAACTAGTTACAGACGTGATCGTGAGCAAATCATTTGCCTACTTGGAATTCTGTCTTCTCATGGACAAATTAGGGGGTTGGAGACTGAATCAATTCAAAGATACCCAAGACATCTGAAATTCTATGACTGGATTGATTGGTGATTAGTTTGATCAAACCCCTCACCCCCTCGCATCCTTCCTTAACTCCTACTAATTGTCCTGAGATAGCTAGCCAGACAGGGTTGCAATCCTCCACTTATTTGTACATATATGAAGAACAATATCTGGGACACTTAATGTTTCACTCTATGTATTCACATAAAAGGGAGATAGAGCTGGTTTTCCAAGATTCTTTGTCCTGTTCTGAATAGATTGGTGTGTGTCTTTGTAAAATCTTCTAAGAACTTATAAAAAGAATACACAAAAACAGTTTAGTGCAGTTTAAACTCTTTAGTTATTGATACCTTGGGCCATGGAGTTAGAAAGAATTTAAAGGATTTTAGGAATATTTTAGATTACTCTCATAAGAGCTTATATTTTTGAATTTGGAAGTATTAGATAATAATAAACCCATCGTCAAAGGCTTGTTTCCTTTCCCTCAACTATTATGATGTGATTACCAATACTTTCATTTTGGTTTTCAAATTTTTTAAAAAATTTATCTGTAACCCTATTTTAAAGTAGAAGTTATTGCTATTTGGATTTCATGTCTTTATGGAAAATTTTAGTAAGTAGATGCATTTGATGAGCCTGTGATTGTCATTAGACCATAAACATTTTTTGATAACCTACTTTCTTATGAATAGACATGGGGAAATGTAAAATGTAGACATTTAAAAATCACCTTTAAAACTGCCAGGAAATAAAAATCTGATCTTTTTCATCTAATTTTATACTATGAATTAAAAACTATGATTAAAAATGGTGCACAGTCAAATTGATTTTTAAAGCTGGAAGATATCATAGGCATTGTCTAGTACAAGTGGTCCTTGACATTTTCATTGCCATGGGCTCTTTTAATGATTTTTTCTTTAGTGATTCAACATTTTGAAATATTTTGTCTATTTTTTCCTCACCAAAAGCACTCCTTAAATGGTAATTGGGTTTTTCATTTTAAATAAATCCGAAACACATATAACTGCTGATCTCTTTAGCCTGGGTTCAGCAATCGCATGATCCTGAGAGAGTGAATTTCAATCAAGTTTAAAAACCTAGTATTTAAAGCAGACTAACTGTGAACAAATACATTAATTCTATTAATTCTAGTTTTGAAAAATTAAAAATAGCTCCAGGACTCCTGTGGACCCAGGGAACTACTTTTTTATCCTTCCTTGTTCTCTCGGTTTGCAGATGAATAGCTCAGTCACTTATGCAAAGTCACATTGAGTCAGGTCCCCTGTTCTATTTTGGTTAACACCGGGTATTCTCTCTTCTTTACGATTCAGTTTATGGTAACGAAGTTACGTTCATACTTCTCATTCAAGGTGAATCTAGAAATTTGAGTTGGCTGGTTTTGTTGTTTGTTTATTCTTACATGACACAAACTGAGCACATCTAAGTGTAGGAGACAGTTCAGGTATCAGACACCTGGAACTATATTCTAGATATTTTCTGGAAAATAAGTTCCAAGACAATGTTTCCCTCTGGGGTTTTCTTTTAGGAACGCTTTAAGAATAAGAGTTGAATGGTTATTTTGTTTTAGCAGCATGTTGATGTGACTGTCATTTCATTAGACACTAACTTACTTGAAAAATAGAAAATCATTCATTTCTGATTTCATAGAAGGCAAACAGCAACGCTGTGTGTGTTTGTTGATTTCACAGTTTCCCCTTCTCCTGCCCATAAACATGTTATACATGTATGATTTTTTTTTTTGAGAGAGTCTCACTTTGTTGCCCTCAGTAGAGTGCCATGGCATCATAGCTACAAGCAACCTCAAACTCTTGGGTTTAAGTGACCCTCTTGTCTCAGCCTCCCGAGTAGCTGGGATTAACAGGAGCCTGCCATAATGCCTGGCTTTTTTTTTTTTTTTTAGAGACAGGGTGTCTCATACTTGCTCGGCCTGGTCTTGAACTCCCGAGCTTAGGTGATCCACCCTCTTCAGCCTCCCAGAGTGCTAGGATTATAGGCATGAGCTACTGCACCTAGCTTACATGTATAATCATGTATAAGTTTTTTAGAGGTAAAGGAGGAAAACTATTTTGAGTACTCCTGAAAATACTAAAGTGTAAGTTAATCTATTCCCCTTACTCACAGAGCCAGCTCTGACTCTTTCTCTCTCCCTGCATATTCATAGACAAAACTATCTCTTGCTAGCCCTGCCAGGATGCCTGGAAAGTCTGCATCAAAAAGGTTTGCTTTCATCAAAATATGCAAATATGTCCTCTTGAAGGGTTAACACATGATTTATCATCAGCATAACTAAGTACACATGAACTATTTTGTTAATCAGGTTAGCTAGCAGAGAGTAAGGATGAGAAACTAGAAAGATCAAATTTGGAGGAGTGGTGAGAGGAAAGATAATGGAACTCAGGATGCTCAAGAGACATGCCATGACGGCTCGGCGCCTGTGGTTCAACAGGCTAAGGCTCCAGCCACGTATACCTGAGCTGGCGGGTTCAAATCCAGCCCGGGCCCGCCAAACAACAATGACGGCTGAAACCAAAAAATGGCTGGGCGTTGTGGCGGGCGCCTGTAGTCCCAGCTACTTGGGAGGCACAGGCAGGAGACTCGCTTGAGCCCAGGAATTGGAGGTTGCTGTGAGCTGTGATGGCACAGTACTCTATCCAGGGTTAAAGCTTGAGGCTCTGTCTCAAAAAAAAAAAAAAAAAAAAAAGAGACATGCCATGACAACCAGTGTTAACATGAAGGCAACAGGAAGTTGGAACTGGAATCAAAGAATAAATGAGGCTGATGATGGAAAAACACAGAAAGAAATTTTTTCTCATTCATAGTTTTGCCTAGGTTAGTTCTATATGTGGTATTTGTACTCTGAGGACAACCAAGCCTTTAAGAGTGCTATTTGAAAGTGCCATATTTTTGTTCTTGTTTCTAGCACTCACTTAGCAGTGGGACTGACCCTCTTTGCTAGACCTTGCATTTAAAATTGCAATCATCAATAGGGTAAAATGAAATTTTAATCTTATGTCTTTTTAGGAATAAACAATTAAAAAAAGATGTTACTGTCCAATGAACTCTCTTGACATTACCTACATGCAAGCTGGAATTCCAATTCTTTCTAACACCCACTTGCTGAGATGCCACATGGTTTTCACTGATAGTCTTCCTTGTTGTAAGAAGTCAACAAACCCAGCCTTGTTTGGCTGCAGGGATCTTCATGACGAATTGACAGAGGGAAATGGCAGGTCCTCTTCCCTTAGGAGTCATAAGACCCTAACCAAAATCTCCAATAAAACAGGAGGCAATGGAGAAGTGGGCCCAAGCCAGCTCGAACAAAAGATATCCATACACACATACACAAAAGACTTCAGGTTACCCTCTATGCTAGTTATATCCTGCTTATAATGTATCAGCATGCTAACAGAGACTCCCACCAGCACTATGACAGTTTACAAGTGCCATGGCAGGTCCCAGAAGTACTCTATATGGTTTAAAATGGAGGGACCCTCAGTTCTAGGAACTCTCCACCCCTTTCCCCCAAATCTTATGCATAGTCCTCCCTCTGCTTAATGTAAGATTAAAAAGATGGTGCGAAATAAGACCCCGGAGACTTGCGGGTGTTACTTTCTGTTGCTCTGATAGCTAGTCCCTGTTTCAACAAAAGCAAGCCTCTTTCGGTTTCTTTGTGACGTCAATAAACATGCCATCACCTTACTCCATCAGCGAATTCTTTCCTGTGTGAAGCGAAGGATGCACTTGACTTTCAGGTCAGAACCCAGTTTTGGGGTCTACTTTCCAGTATCAAAATGAATGACTTAAAAAAAATGAATGAGTTAGTCCATGTAAAGCACCTAAAATAATGCCTGGTACCTAGGGAATGCTCTATAAATATGATCTATATGGTGTTTTATAATTGTGTAGATGGAAATAGGGAAACTCAGAGAGGGTCCACAGCTGGGAGGTGATGGTTCGGAAAGTCCAGTTCAGACTCTATGTTCTAGAGCCCAGTTTTACTACACCACTTCTCTGCACTAATTCATCTCTGCTGCTCTCCTCTCCCTCTTGTCAGGAGTTGCCTTTACTGGCCCCTGGGATTCTGATTTTGTCTTGATCTATGTTTAAACAAAAATCATTCTCTTTAAACAGCATTAAAAATCAACCCTAATCCTTTTCATTTATGTAGAGGCTTGTTAGGTGAAGGACCTTAAAATTTTCTTTCTTTCACTACAACTTCAGTCTTTTGATCATGATAAAATTCTCTTTTATCCTTCAAGGTCTCATTGACTGAAAAGGCTATGATAAAGAATGTTAACTTAGATCTTTTGCAAGAGGAGGTTGCTGGAAGACAAGAAAGTGCTAGGATTATAGGCATGAGCCACCATACTTGGCCTTTTTCCCCCTTCCATATAGGTCCCTCTTTACAGAACCAAAGCATTCTTGACCTTCAGAGACAAATACCAAAAGAGAGATTAGGCCTTTTGCATTCACTCACTTTCTCATTTGTCAATGAAGAGAATTTGTGTGCATTCTGGGGAGGGGGGAGTGAGGTATTCTACTTGTGTTTGCTTTAGATAAGAATTTCTTTGTACCAGGGAAGAAAGGAGTAAGAGAAAAAGGTACAGGAGAAATCTAGGCAAGAACTTCTGATTGAGTTCTTCCCAATCTGTTTCTCGGGAGTGCTTGTATCCTAGGAGATATTAACATGTACTCTATGAAAAACAGTTTGAAGATTCAGTTTTGTAATTTCTCCAACTGTGTCTACTTCTGGTAGGCCCACAAAAGCATATTAACAACATAGTAAAAGCTCTGGAAATGTAGTAAAATATCTGCCTAATCTTGTAAACCAGGTATTTTCCAAATTCACTTGAGTTTAAGACTTTTTTCCTTAGAAGATATCATTATTATTTTTATAGCTAACACTTATGGTTACCATACACTAGACAGTATTCTAAGCACTTTATAGGTATTAACTTATTGTCTCAATTATTTTACTATTGCTGAAGAGGCACAGACTAGTTAAGTGACCTATTCATGGTGACACAGCTAATAAATCAACACAGAATACTTCTTTAACCACTAACACCTTGGGAGACAAAGTGGGACGTGCTGTTTTGACTCAGGTAACAGAAAAAAGAACTAGATTTTTTCAAGTATTCTGCCAACATTTATTGAGAAACTGGTATGAACAAATGCTATTCAAAGTACTGGAGATGAAGCACTGAGTAAGACAGATAAGATCCCGATTTTTATGGCGCTTACATTGAGTATAGATGACAAGTGAACACATTAAAAAAAATAAAGCAAAATAAAACTGGTAATAATAAATGCTATGATGTAAACAAAACAGAATAGTGTGATAGGGTGTACAATAAGGGTAGATTAATTATTCATGAAAATTAATTGCAATGCCTTATCAAGTAACTTAATGTGACTCTAATTAAGCAACCCAGTTTAATAGTTGCCTCTTACTACTCATCTTACTGATTCATTGATAAAATGTATCTTTCCCCAAAGGAAAAGTCACCAATTTGGCTTTTATGTTCTTAGGGCAACATTTACGAAAATGGGATCAATGAAGTACTAGGTCCTGGGAATTTTAATACTTCTGTGTGTGAAAATGGTTTTGTGGCTAGAGAAGTTAAATGTCTCTACTGCACCAATTGCATACAGCCTTCATTCTACTGATGTTTTTAGTTTTTCTTTTTTAACAGAAATATAGTATACAATATCCTAAACTTATGCAATCACAGGATCATTTTTTTGTGTGAGCTTCTGTTGGGAGCAGTGTTCTGTGAAACACGTTTTGGAATACATTATTTTAGGACGATCTTTCTTTACCACATGCATATTTATATTACGCCTTGCAACAATTAAATCGCTTAAAAGAAGTTTTGTATGATTTAGAACAATTCCCTATTAAATTTTAATTTGCTTTTAGAATTATGAAAATCCAGTTTTCAGATCTAAAAGAAGTAATATTTCATAGAAAAGTACTATTTTTAACAGTTCAAAATCTGGTTAATTCCATTTGATGGCATTTGGGTTAGTGGATAGAAGATTGGATTGTAAAGCAGATAATATGATGTTTTTCTATTAATCTTTCTTGATAAACTTGTGCAAGTCTTGGAATCTAGTAAACACCATATAATATGTGTTCTTTCTATACCAATACATTAAAAAAACCTGTATACCTTTCTGTTTCTGTTGTCACACATAAACAAAACAAAAAAGGAATAGAGTCTTTCTATTCAGATGGTTTGCTTGGATGTACATTGAAAAAAATAACTCTCTTGTCTGCTCTATCTCCCAGTTCCCAAAGGCAAAAATAGTTTCCAGTTTCTTGTGCATTCTTCTAAAAAATGCATATGAGTATATAATATATCACATATATGCAATATTTACCCTCATATGCATATATGAAACTTCCCTTTAGGAATATAGTATGCAAACTGTTCTACCCCCTACTTTATTCACATTACAATTCTTTTGGGAATGTTTCCTCATCATTATATAATTAACAAAAGAAAAAAGAAATGAAAACTGCAGCAGAGTATTGTAGTCTAGATTGTTAAGTTTACATAACTATATTCCACTGAATGGATTACTATAATTTATTCAACTAGTCTCCATTTTATAGGCATTTTGGTGATTTTTAAATCATTACCTAAAACAAATAGACCCTTATGTAGTAGTTTAGACTGGGATGAATTTTGCCTTGATATTATTATTTTTATAACTTTATGATTTTTAAACAGACATTTTACAATTTCAAAACATTTTTTTACTTGCTATTTGGTTTGGTGTTTAAAAAAAGTATGCAGGTTTCCAGAACATTAAAATTTTTAAGTTTGCACCAACAGCAGCAGGCTTACAAAATTTAACTGAAGATTTATTTATTAAAATTCTTTCTAATTGTTGCCCTTGTGATGCTGTAAGTTTTCACAATTGCTACGTTTTTAACATTAACCTCATATTCCTGTCTAAAATCATATTTTAAAAGCTTTTAAGTTCTTCATTTTTGAATTTTAGACCCAGGACCTTTCTACATGGATTATTGTTTTAAGGTATAATACTACCACATATTTGGTTGACTTCTGTGTGTACAAACAAGTCACAAGTAATATAAATGAGTTTAGATTAGATCAGATATGATGAGGGTTGAAGAGTAATGGTTGATGCAAACAAGAGGGGTGATTGGTATTGTTCTTGCTGCATGATAAATTACACTGTATCATGCATTAAAACAATGGATTGTCCTTCAGGATATCAAAGACTTTTAAGCAAACAACATGATAGGAAATATATTGTCCTTTATCATTTAGCAAAAAGGGGAGGCTTGCAATAACAATGTTGAGAATTCTTTTCAAGTGTCAAAGAACATCATGGTGCTAGCACTGATGAGAATGTGCACACCTTGTCCTTGGTGATAGGTGCAGTGTATTTTATTGTTCTTTTGCTCTGTGGTACTATTCTGTGATGACATGTAAGTTGTTTTGATCTCTGAGTACTTAGCTTGAAGTGGACCAGGAACTCTTCTACCCTTGGAGGTGTTAGTAGGATTCTAATGATTTTGTTTGATCTACCCCGTTAAACACAAATGAAATAAATCAAGAGAATTACACATAGTGAGTATATCAAAGAGTTATTTCTACTTCTGGGCATAAGGTGGTTGCTAAGCAACCTGTGTCCGACTTCATGCTCATCTGTTAGAAAGGACACAAAGTCAATGCTCACTCAAGACACATAAGATTGTAAGTGAAGAAACTATTTTCCTGGATTCAAGAAAAAGCTGCTTGGATGAATGTACAGTGGTTGCAGGATACGAGGCATCTATGTGAAGATCTGTTTAGTATAGCAATGAAATTGGCAAAAAGTAAAAATCTACATTTGATACAAACAAGCTGGGAGGACAGAAAAACAAATTGTTCTCACCTTCCAGGATCTACCTTCGAAACATCATGATGATCTGTGGAATCTAATAGCCTAAGGGCCATGCTGAGACCTTCCAACCACAGAAACATCCAGAGTGCACTTTTGGAATTCAGAGATTTTTGGCAATAATAATATTACTTACAATTTTCTTTCATATTTTTCTTTAATACCACATTTTAAGATACAAAGTCTATAATACAAGAATTTTTATTTCGTAATTATTTTAAAGTTTTTGGGTTTTTTTTCTTTTTTAGAGACGAGGTCTTACTAATCAAAACATTTCATTGTGGTTTATCCCATAGAATGAAAATTTAACTAGGAGGGTTTTGTAATTATTATTGCTAGCCAACTGACCTTAGAGAAAGTTTTTAAATCTTTTTGAGCCTTAATCTTCTCAAATGTAAAGCAGGTCTATACGTAGTTACCTCATAGACTGTGAGACTCTAAATATTTATAAAATGTCTATAGTAGATAGTATGTGTTCGTTTTGTGATAATTATTCCTATGCTACGGCACAGACTACTAAGACTCTCATTAGAATTATTGCATTTTGCCAGGCATGGTGGCTCAGGCCTATAATCCCAGCACTTGGGAGGTGGAAGCAGATGGCTTGCCTGAGCTCACAAGTTTGAGACCAACCTGAGCAAGAGTGAAACTCCGGTCTCTAAAAAATAGTTAGGTGCTGTGTTAGCCACCTATAGTCACAGCTACCTGGGAGGATGAGGCAAGAGAATATCTTGAACCCAAGAGTTTGAGGTTGCTGCGAGTTAAGATGCCATGGTACTCTACCAACAGTGAGCAAGTGAAACTCTGTCTCAAAAAAAAAAAAAACAAAACAAAAAAGAAAAAAAAATACTGCATTTTATCTACTAAAGACATAATAAACATTTTTTTAAATGCAAAAGTATATTAATTCATGGCTCTTCTTGAGATTTATTTTTTTGATAAATTAATCACATTCAGTTAGGATTTAAATCATTATTATTATAACATTGAAGTTTAAAAAAGTACTACATCTATGTTTGAAGTACAGGTGGCAGCCTGCATTAATCAGAGTTCTGCAGAGACAAAGAAGTAGCAGGACAGAGATACATGATTGGGTCACATCATTAGGGAGGCCAAGAAGTCCCACAGTCTGCCATCTACAAGCTGAGAACTGGAAAGGCTGCAGATGTAATTCAGTCTGAATCTGAAAGCCTGAGCACCACTGATGGTGTAACTCCCAGTCTCAGCCTGGGGGCCTGGCATGAGAGGGTGGGCAGGCGATGGTGTAAGTTCCTGTTCAAGTCCAAAGGCCTGAGAACCAGGAGTGCCTATTTTCAAGGGCCTATGGAGATGAATGTCCTTGCTCGAATAGGAAGCAAATTTGCTCTTCCTTCACCTTTTGTGTTTTATTCACACCCATAACAGATTGGATGATGCTCTCCTCTCTTGATGAGCGTGGTCTTCTTTATTCGCTCTGCCAATTCAAACTAAGCTTCTCCAGAAACACTCTCAAAGACACACCTAGAAATAACACTTTATCTGCTGTCAGGGCATCCTTTAGCCCAGTCAGGTTGACACATAAAATTAACCACTACATAGTCCATTTTCTTTTTGTTTCTGTAATAAGTATAAAGTATCTAAAGTTTGTCAGTAAATTAATGTTTCATTCTGTAACATAATTATAATGTCTTTAGCACAAAGATGATGCAAAACCCACACTAACCATAGGTTTGACCTCTGTCACAGGCTCATAGATTTCCCTTGGAAGCAAATCCCAACCTTTTCTTTCTGGAGAAGAAGTTCTGGGTTTAAGTTTGGGAGTCTGCTAGCATCTTGTAACATTTTTCACAATGATGAATTCAGTAACTATAAAGTCAGTTGGGTAGAGTGCTGTGATGATGAGGTGAAAGCTCCAGCATCCATTTTAAGAAGTTATAGCTCATATTTTTGGGACTAGTTGGGCCTAGGGGTTCTGTCTTTGGCAGGGGAACATTTGTTAATTTGTTCTACGACACATGCCCACTATATGCAAGGTACTATGAATGTCTACTATGTGCTAGGCGCAATGATAGGTGCTGGAATTATTGTTGTGAATAAATATGAAGTGAACTCTGCCCTTCTGGAACCAGTGGGGCAAACAGTAAAGTGATAAGAGCCTTGAATAAAATGAACAGAGTATAAGGCTAAAGAAGTTGTTGCTGGAATGGGTGAGTTGAGAATACTGAGGAAGAGTGGCCAGGAAAGCTGTCTGTGCAGATGTCATTTACATTGAAACCATTCTGAGAAAAGCTGACCTCCTGGACCACAGCTTTCGGTGTGGGTGGCACCACATAGATACCGTACCTGTCTGCGATCTTCCTTTGCCTTTAGGATTTCTGAGTTTGAATAATACAGTGTAGTCTTCTATTTCCTTTTCCTTCACAAAGGCATTTGATTTTTATCTTTGTTTTCTGAAACAGCTGTTTCATTTTATTGATAGATGTTATGTCATCCTAGAGCAAGCCAGTGCTTCTTTCATTTTATGAGGATTATTTTCCTCTACACATTTTCATTTCAACCTGTGTCTTTTCATATAAATGATGAGCTCTTTAAAAATAAGCTAAAGTTATCTGCTGGTACAGATCAAGGAGGAGCTGTAATCTACAAATTAGAGTGCAGTTGTTCCATTTTGCAGGTTTGTTTTCCTATATCTTGATTATCTGTGTCTCACAAACAATTGAGCATTGCCTAAAGACGAATTTAGAAGGTCATGTGTGTGTACTAATTACTAATTACTCTATTTTCATAGAATTTTAACTCTTTTAAATTATTATGTTATACACACTTATGAGACAAAACTCTGGTTTAATAGCAGTAATAAAAGCTTCCTCATATTAGAGGGAGTGATGTTTTCAATTTGATTACCTTTCAAAATACTCATGAGTTGCAACGGTAGGAGTGTATCAGTCTACACAATTTAAATGTTAGTAGACTAGCAATCATTTGTATATATTTATACAATTAAAGCCTAAAGTGCAAAATTTCTTTTTAATATGAATCAGTGTCTATATGTCTGTTTGGATGATTGGGAGGTTTCAAAGCTTCTAATTAGCATCTAACAACTGCTAGAAAGGTATTTTGAAGAAAGAAGGCAAGCAACATAAAACATAGAACAGAACACCATACTGTAAAACATCTGTAACCATGTTTTACCTGCATTGTGTTAAATGCACTGTAGGTGAGCTGCTCTAAAACTTACCTAGGAGGGATATGAATGTGAATTAGTTCTTTACGTAAAAGAACTGGTTAGAATTTATTTTTCCTCAGGATTTTTTTTTTTTTTGCAATTAAAATGAATTTATTCCACACGTGGGTAATGGTGAAGGAGGGTTTTAAAGGTCAGGAAGGTGGGGGTTTACATTCCTTTTCCTGAGTTGAACATCTGTTGTAGGAGAGTGAGTTGGCCCATTTACCTTTCCCAGGTGGGACATCTGGTGGAGTAGGGTAGGGGGTTGGCCCATTCACCTTTCTTAGGTGGGATATCCAGTGGGAGAGGACAGGGGGCTTGATTCTTTTAGGCAGGTTCACCCTATTTGGATGCGGTTTAACTCTGTCATTCCAGTCATTTTTGTCTAAGGTGGCAGGATGATGGATGTGGTATCTCTTTGATCACTTCCTGTAGGGGGAGGGGCTGCACGGGTTGCCTGTAAAGAGAATGAGGGGGGATGAGGTAAGGGAGTGGCATTTACAGGAACTCCTTGGCTTTTTCACTCAGAGCTGGTTGGTACCCAGTAAGGCGAGGATATGAGGAGTTGTTTTTGGGTGACTGTCTGGTTAATAAATTGAGACGTGAGGCGGAGGGTTACTGTTCAAAACTGAGAATAAAAAAAATCATAATTAGTGACCTTATTAAACAATAACCAAAGAGGAAGATGGACAGTGAGAGGCAGGATCCAGTTGGAGTTGCCAAGGCCACCAGCAATCCTGAGAGGACATCTAATACCCATTACCAAGATCTCTGCCCATTTTCGGAGGTTCTTTTATACGGCGGAAGCATGGATGAAGTTTTTCCTGTGTTTGTTAAAAAAGAGAAAAGATCAGCATATGTTCTATATGCAAAAATACCTAGAGTTCAGTTTTCCAGGATGGTGTCCAGGAGGCATTCTGATTTTCCAGAGGTTGTCAGTCTTTCTTTTTTTTTTTTTTTTGAGACAGAGCCTTAAGCTGTCACCCCGGGTAGAGTGCTGTGGCATCACAGCTCACAGCAACCTCCAATTCCTGGGCTCAAGTGAGTCTTTTGCCTCCGCCTCCCAAGTAGCTGGGACTACAGGCGCCCGCCACAACGCCCAGCCATTATTTTTTTTTGGTTGCAGCCGTCATTGTTGTTTGGCGACCCGGGCTGGATTCGAACCCACCAGCTCAGGTGTACATGGCTGGCGCCTTAGCCTGTTGAGCCACAGGAGCCAAGCCGGTTGTCAATCTTTCGCAGCTAAGCTCAGGAGGGAATTTCAACCACATTCCGAGAGTGTCTGCACCAGATCTTCAGAAAGACCTGAGCAGCCAGACCTCTGTGGCTGGACACAGTTTGGCGGGAGTTGGATTTGGGGCACTGCTTTGCCCAGAAGCCTGGTTTGCCGCACTTAAAGCACGATCCTGAGGAGGATTTTTTTTTTTCTTTTTTGGAATGCCTCGTGGAATTTTTTTTTCTTCTTTTTTGAGACAGAGTCTCAAGCTGTCACTTTGGGTAGAGAGCTGTGGCATCACAGCTCACGGCAACCTCAAAGTCTTGGGCTTAAGTGATTATCTTGCTTTAGCCTCCCAAGTAGCTGGGACTACAGGTGCTGGCCACAATGTCTGGCTATTTTTTTGTTGTTGTTGTTGCAATTGTCATTGCTGTTTTAGCTGGCCCAGGCCAGGTTCGAACCTACCAGCCCCCGTGCACGTGGCCAGCGCCCTACCCACTGAGCCATGAATGCCACCAGCCTCATAGAGTTTTAAGAAGTAGATGGGTTTTGCTTAATGGTGGAAGTTAATACTGGAACTCTGAGAGGCACTGCCACATCTTGAAGGCCAGATCAATGAGATCTCCCTGGGAGGTCTAAAGGCCAAAGGGGAAATTCTGATGTTTTTGTCTATCATATGTGGTAGATGTGGTGGGGGGTGGTGGATAAAGGGGAGGACGGGGTATTGTTTAAGGGAAGGATATGGATATGGGGTTGGAGGGCAATCAGAATGGGTGACTGATGGGAAGTTATAGATGGAAGAGAGATATCCCACACAGAGAAACTTCCTGGGTGTTTTGATGGAGAGAATGGAGGGATTGTAGGAGAGGGTTTGAAGAGGAGCAATAAGGGCTGTGGAAGGGTATCAGGAGAAGCTGGTGTTATCCAAGCCAGAGAATCTGAGAGCGTTCACAGGACAAACCCAGGGAAGGAATGTTTCAGAGTATGAGCAATGCCTGGATATAAGGGATCTCTGACCACTTGCCTGAATTTTTACAGTAAACTATTGAGATCAGTGAGAATTGAGAGATCAAAGGTGCCATTTTGAGGCCACTGCAAGCCACTGTCAAGCTTGTATATAGGCCAAGCAGTATTACAGAAAAAATGAGATGTTTTGGTTTGAAGTTGGGATTGAGCTTTAGAGGCTTGAGATTAGTCAAAAGGCAATTTAGAGGTGAAGAAGGGAGAATGTGTGACTCTGTAGGTAAAAGGCAGCTTAGAGGGGAGCAAGTTGTGCCCATATCGAAAACTGGAGGTAGGAAAAGAAATGAGATTAAAAGGGAGAATGTAGGAGGAGGAAGAAGAAAATCAGACAGGCCAGAAAAAAAAATGGTGATCCAGGCCTCCAGGAGAGCCCCGGAGTGGTGAGCTCGCCTCACGGAACTACTGAAGATGGTCTAACCCACAGTAGTGGAATGTACTCCCGTCACCAGCCTGGCTTGTCAAGGCTGGCGACGGGAGATTACCTGGATTCTCCGCGTATGACTTTGGTCAAAAGAGGGCTTGGCCTCTTTACATGACCTTAACCACCTGGGGGGTTCCATGCCCACAGTAGGGCACCAGAGAGGTGAGGCTGGGGAACCAGCCCGAGCCCAGGCCTAGAAGAGGCGTCCGTAAATACCAGGCACTGGGCGATCAGGGAAGCGAAGCCCCCGCGTGTGAAACCAGACAGAAAAAATGGAGGAGGAGTTAAAAAAGGTCTAGAAAAGGAGTTTTAGATGACAAAGCTCACCATTAGATGGATGAAGTTTAGGCGCGATTGGAGAGATGTCCTGTTTTCTTTCGTCTCTCTGGAAGAAGAGTCTGTGTAGCTGGACCTGCTTGGGTACTTGGACCTCCTAAAGGGGCTTCTCCACATCCTGGTTTTGGCACCAAATGAAAGATTATTTCGAGGCGCCAGACAAAAGGAAAACGGAGGCCTGGTTTGTGCATTTAAAATGGCTTTATTCCACCTGGGTGCCGGTGGGGTAAGATTTCCAACTGGGCTGGGAAGAAATCCACCTACCTCAGGATTTTTTTATTGTTCATCTTTAGTTAAAAAAAAAAAAAGGAAAAGTAAGCTGTTTTATGATATTTTTTTCTCTTTGTAAAGATTAGAAATAATCATGAAAATAAACATAAACTAAAGAATTCAATTATATTGATTGATTGGAGATTCAGGAAATCATTTTTCAGACTATATATATATACTTTTATAGTTTTTCAGAATATGTATTTTTTCTAAATCATATATATGCCATATGCTACCTCCATAAATATTCATAAATCCTTTTTAAGACTCTCTCTGGAAACATACCTATCGATACATTGACCCATTTGGACACAAACATGAAAATAATTTATGTTTAATTTACAGAATGATATTTCGAAAAATTTTAAAAAATACGGGAGTTTTTTTTTGTTGTTGTTCAACTGGCATTTTGGCTATGGTTGTTAAGATTTGGACTTAACAGCAGTAATTTAATTACATTTGATTAAAGGCCTGTGTTTATCCTTGACTGACTAATAGGAACACAAAATACTGATGTGTTCAACTTGACCTTTTTAGTGATCCAAATCAATCACTTCACCTATATTTCTTTCTAGGTTGCTTATTAATGAATTTGCTGAGGTACCCCCTTTTTTGGAGAATAGATGGAGCTTTACTTAGATGACTTACTATGTCTCTGCTCAATGAATTCATTAAAAACAACAAAAAAGATACTTCCCTCTTTTAGAGGATATTTAGACAACGGACAAAGCAGATCCCATTGTGGCTCATGCCCCATTCCTTGAAAGGGCCCATCAGTTCTAGCTAAATGTAAAGCAGTGGGTGAGTACATGGGAGAAGATCTGACGTGGTTAAGGCCTCTCTGTCATCATTCTTCTGCGTGTGAACTTTAGAGCATTGGTCTATAAATTCGGTCTCTAAGTATGAAGTGGAGGAAATCTAAAAAATATTTGCTTTCCCTTCCTTTCTCCCAAATTTCAAACTATTTAAAAATACTGAAACACTATATGTTTATGCTATCTTTTTCCTTGCAGGAGTTAGTAGGAGTTAATAGGACATAATTAATCACCTATTTTATTTAAGTATTTATTTCGTTGTGTGCATTTTTGTGTGTCCTTTCTCAATACGTACTTCGAGTATGTACTTTGCTTTTACATAATGTTCTATCCTTCTTGTTTATTCATCCTCCCAATTCCTACCAGTTGTGAGCAGCTACAGCCCAGCCACTTTGAGTTGTGTATCATTTGAGAGGGCCCCTGGGTAAATGCGCATTTAACCACCTTTCACATCCTTTTTACTGTCAAGGGAACCCACAAGGGCTCCGGGAGTACAGGGGTATTTTGCTTTATTGCTTTTGCTATTTAGATTCATGGAAGTTTGAGTAATACCTTGTGTAAAAAGGTATTACAAGGTTTAGTTTTGCATTGCTATAAAGAAAATACCTGACGCTGAATAATTAATAAAGAAAAGAGGTTTATTTGGCTCACAGTTTTGCAGACTGTGTAAGAAGCATCCGCTTCCAGTAAGGGCTTTAGGGGGCTTCCGATAGAGGTGGAAGAAGGGGGAACTGGTGTGTCACAGGGAAAAGGAGGGATCAAGAGAGGGGGACAGTGACAGACTCTTTTAAATAACCAGCGGTGTGTGAATAAATACAGTGAGAACTCACTCATTATTTCTGTGGAGGGCACATGTGGGATCTTCCCCCATGATCCAAACACCTTCCATTAGGCCCCACCTCCAACACTGGGAATCAAATTTCAACATGAGCTTCGGAGGGGAGAAGTACCCAAACTATATCATACTTATTATTAAAAAAAGCTGGTTTGGTCTGACCAAAATACATGTCAAATCTTGTAAGTATAGAGCATAAATGTCTTAATGCAATAATTAAGAAAGCGCAGTGAAGGCTATGTTAACCAGCTTGATGAAAGTATTTCAAATTGTATATAAAACCAGTATATTGTACCCCATAAATGCATTAATGTAGACAGCTATGATTTAATTAAAAAAAAAGTGAAAAGGAAAATCTGGTTTGGCCAGTTTAGATGTAAAAAAAAAAAAAAAAAAACCTCTGCAAAGATTAGGGAGTGATAATGGAAGTATATATATCATTAAAAAAATTCTAGGTAAAATTCTTAACACTATTATTCTGTATTCTTGAGATTCTTTATGAATATATAAGCAAATATAAATGTTTAAAATATTTTTCTTCTTAAAAATATCATGCTAAACATATTTTGTATATTATGTGTTTTAAATATTTTTAAATATGATTTAAAAAACAGTATGTATAAATTTGATTGTGAGATTGATTTATGGTTGCTAACAGATTAATTACCTAGGACTTTAAATGCAAAAAGAAAGAAGTCTGGAGTTTTATTTTTATTTTTATTTTTGTGTATTTTTAAGGGCATGGTGATTTAGTGGGCATATTAACAGCTATAAACCTTCAACTTTTTCTTCAGGAAGATTCTGCTCTAATTCTGAAAACAAGATATACATTTTAAAAAAGCTAACACTGATAATAATGCATGTTACTTTCAAATGTATTTATGTAGAAAACATTATTATGTCTTTGAAACTGATTTTTATCATATAACATCAAAGAAATTTTTTCATAGAGAAATTACTCTGTTATTTTTGTAATAAAGAATTTAAGCAATTTAGAAAATTGCGAAAAAAGAAACTAATAGAATTGCTTTCCCATCTCACTACTCCAAAACAACTGTCATATTAAGTGAACATTATCCTACTATCTTTTTATGTAAGTATGCAAATAAAGGCTAGAAAGAAACCTTTGAAGTATTTTTTTTATGAAATAGGATCATATTGCATGTGATATTTTAGAAACAAAGTAAATTTTATTTCATTTTAATTTAATAGGAGCAAATGAAAATGTGGTGAAACACAGGGAATTGCTGAAACTCAAAATGTTTTTTACCACAAGAATAATTCCCTAAAAGATTCTTCTAGGATTAAACAAAAGGATTATGGAAAATACGAAGAATTTGGAGCCTTTTAAAAAACTACGGCTTCTATTTAAGATGCTGCTGATTAATGGCTTTGTGAGATTTGGCATTAGTATTCTCACATTTCCCTTTTTTTCTTGCTTAATCTGCTGATTTTTGTTAGTACATTATTATTTTCATATTGTCAAGATTAGTAGCATTTATATTCCATTCTACACACGTGATCTGCACAATTCTTTTAGTGATGCTTGACCTTTGGCAATACTCATCATTTGCTGTTTTTATGTTGCTTCACTATTCCCAAGTTCTTTATTTTCTTTCATCCTATAAAAATAGTTTTACATTTTGATTTGTCTTTTAAAAGCAGTTTTTGAAGAAAGACTTGTGAGTTTTGTGGTCTCCAAACTCTTTTGTGTTTTAAAATGACTACCTGTGTCTTTATAGTTGGCTAATATTTTGGCTGTAACTCTTTCCACTTTTCTCTATAGGAATATCACTCTGTTCATTTTTGTTCAGATTTGGAGGTGTTAGGAGTGGACTCCCTGCCTCGCTATTTGGCTTCTGAGGAATAGGGATGGGAGAGAGGTTGGTTGCCTCCCTCTAAAGTACCTCCCACTCCGCTGCAGAATTTCATCTTTTTTGCCTTTCTTGGCTGCCACTTTTTGAATTTCATGGCATTTGATTGCTTAGTTGGTACTGCTGAATTTTTCCTAGACTTTACTTTTTTTTTTTTTTAATCAAAATGGGTGTTGAGAAAGGAAATTTTACTATCTTAGCTCAGAAGTCCTCAAAGCTTTTTAATAGCCAGAAAAAAATTTTTACTTCTGCAGAAATGAAAATTTGCAAATAGAAGATTAGATAGGACACATTATGATGTAAGCAAGCACTTAATTACATTAGAGATGCAAATTTTTTTGAGATTATACTTTTGTAAACAAGATGATCTTATTATAATGGAGGATTTGTGATAACTGCAATGTAAAAGAGCCTCTGAGGAAAAATTAAGAAAACAGAGTATGCAAACTATTTATTGCCCAAGTTAGTAGTGTGCATAAAATGCAATGAATGCCAAAGACTGTGTGCAAAATCACAACACAGCGCGTTCTGTAACACAGTCTTATTCTCTTCTTTTAAATTTCTAGACTGCTTTTCATTTCTTGTAACTGAGCTGAAGAAATGTGATCTCAGACTGACACACTTCTGAATGTTTTAAATCTCTAACAATCAAAAACACACTTGGCAGAGAACTAATTTCACACCTCAGGCATTAACACCCAGAGTCTGTATTCATTGTTTATTTTACATAATGTAAAACAGCATGAAGCATGATATGTTATACAATGGATGAATGGGGATTTTAGAAAATAGAGAATCATTTTACATTTATACCTGGTAGTTGACATTTTATATATTGGAAGTTGTCCTGATATATCGACTATGATGATTTTTTTTCAGCCAACTGAATTTTTGTCACTAGCATACATTAAAAGAATATAAGTTTTATATTATTATTATTTGATTATATTTTCCTGAAATATGATGGTAGTTTCATGATTTATTGTGTTATCAATGTTGCTACCTAATAAACTAGGCTTTGTTTTAAATACGGAACACGTAAAGGTTAAACATCATCATGACATCTAGATTAATAAAGTTATAATTTGCTTACCATTAAATGAATCTTCAGCAATATAATGATTCATTTCTTATTATAAAATTTTTTAATCATTGGTGAGTATATTAATAATTGCCGATTTAATTGCAGGAGCCAAGTAGCTATATATTGGTATAGTTTCTATAATTTAGAGGTGTTTAAATTCTTTCAGGTATAGTTAATTGGTTAAGTAATGTCAGTGAAATAGATTGATAGTATGGCACTTTTTTTTTTTTAGAGACAGAGTCTCACTTTATCACTGTTGGTAGAGTGCCATGGCGTCACACAGCTCACAGCAACCTCCAACTCCTGGGCCTAGGCGATTCTCTTGCCTCAGCCTCCTGAGCAGCTGGGACTACAGCCGCCCATCACAATGCCCAGCTATTTTTCTGTTTTGCAGTTTGGCCAAGGCCGGGTTTGAACCCGTCACCTTCGGTATGTTGGGCCGGCACCCTCCTCGATGAGTCACAGGTGCCGCCCCAATAGCATGGCACTTTTTGTTCATGGGGAAACAAAAGTCTAAAATTGTTATGATAAAGATTAAATCATATCAAATAGAGTAGTGATTGTCAAGTGATATGCCATGGCATACTAGCGTGCCAGGAAAATTTTTAAACATCAATTATTTTTGAAAGAAGTTCAAAGAACAGTAAGTATATTCTTTTTTTTTCACTCTTTTTTTCCTTTGATCAACATAATTTAAGTGTGCCATGCAAGTTTAACTGTATGTTCACGTGTGCCCTGAGATAAAAAAGGTTTAAAAACACTAAAATAGAGTCATAACTATGAACCAACAGTGGATGACATGTTGGTTAATCCTAAAAACTCTGGTTTGAATTCATTGAAATCGACCATCTCCTAGAAGTATTATTTCATTTAGATGAACTTTGAACGTTTGATAGAGACTCAAGTGGTTGAAGTCAGCTCAGCATTGAGCCTGGTGGCTTCTGCTCAGTTTTTGGATTGTTGACTTACATTCCTCCACATAGCAAGTTGTTATATGGAAGTTAAATAGGGACAGAAAGAAGAGAATCAATGCTAAGCAGGTGAAGGGGCTTGTTTGGCTGTCCTTTGCCCACTCTTAGTTCTACTCCTGCCCTTCCATATTCTATTCTGTATCTCAAGAGGCTGGATTCTGCAAACTTCTTTTTCCAGCTTCTTTTGCCAGGGAAATTCTACTTAGATGTGCTAAGGGGAGGCACCTGGGGAAGACTGAGGGCAGGAAGCAGAACAGAACTCTAAGGTGGCAGTTCCAGCAGTGGTAGAGGCAGCTCCAGTGGTTTCAATGGTACCAGCGGTGAGGACAAGGGTGAGTTATGTCACCAGTGGCTTTTGGTGGTTAAAGCAGAGATGACAGAGGCTTCAGTGAAGACAGCTGTCCCTAGCAGTGTCAGTCAGTGTGCTGCGGGCTCTGGTATTCTCCCGGCCTTCGCCCATGAGTTATTCCGGCCCAAGAGGTGGTAGGTGCTTTCTTGTTTCTTATTCTCTGGTTTACTTCACCTTACTTGAAACTTTTTGATCCTTCAGCCCTCCAATTAGTTTTGTAAAATTTCAGTAGTAAATACTCTGTGATTGAACAATCTAGCATGATTTCTGTTTTCCTGATGAGACCTTACTGATTCTGTACTGTCAGTATCTTTCTGGCATTAACCTAAGCTCTTCTAAACTGGGCCTGCCTCAGTCTGGAGTGGGCACTCTCATTTTAGCTCTGTGCCCATTGATCTGTCTTGGATTCCAATGACAACGATCAGGGGTTCTCTGTAACTTTGTTCGTGAGTATGATGTGGTGGTGAATGTTATTTCACTAACAAGTGTTGGAATTCCCTAGGATCTACATGTTTTAATATTGGTCCTTTTTTAGGGAAAAGCAGAGAACACATACAGACTTGTGTTGGATGAAATGACCTTTTCTCTGTTGATCACAGTATCTCGGGATTCCCCATCATAGAATTTTGCACACTGGGCTGGAATTGCCTTTATCCTTTTGGGCATCTGTGCAATCTCCATGACGGAAGCTCCACATCTGTCTCGTGTACTGTTTTATCATGAATCTGGTGCCAAGGATGTAGTGGCTTCTCCTTAGATGTTTCAATGAATGAATGAACAGTGTGTTCCACGTGCGTGTGCACCATGTGTTTGGGTGCAGTGTTTTTTGGGGGTGAGGGATGCTTACAGCCCTCATAGCTCTCTTGCTGTTATAGATGATCTCTCGATTCCTTCTTATTCTGTTTATGCTTTATACTGGATCTCTGAACTAGTTGCTAGCATTTACTTTGTTTTTTGTTTACATCTCTTCCTTTGTTCTCTTCATTTCTACCTTTCGTAAGAATGACAATGTTTCATTTATCTTTCTCTACTATCTGTCTTTTTTCCTTAACCCCTGAGCTATTTTAGAATTATAAATTGCATTTCTAATCTTATTGCTTAGGATGGCTGAAATTTTACCATTTTGGCATAAAAGTTATATAGTTACATTCATTTTGCTAATATTTTGTTGAGGAACTCTCTAGATTTTTAATTTCTAACACTGTTATTTACATTACACTTAAAATACTTTTTGTTAAGAAGAATTTCAAGCATGTACATGTTTTCTGAGACCAGCAAATTTGTGCCTATTACCAGGTTTAATGATTATAATTATAACAAAGTGGTTAACCTCAATTTACCTATACTTCCTTTTCTCTAACATTTTTTTTGGTAACTATTTGTCTTTGTTTCTAATGGCAAATACTAAAAAATATAATCAGAATGCCATTCTCACTCCTAAAAATTTACTTACTGTCATCAAATATCCATTTGATGTTCAAATATTCCTAATGATCTTATTAAGAAAGTTTTTATTTTTTATAATGTATTTGTTTGAATCACTATCCAAATAGGGTCTACAAGTGTCAATCAGTTGAAAAGTCTCTTATCTGAAATCTATTTTAATTTAGTTTCCCTCTCCTTTCTTTTTTTTATTTTTCCACTGAAGTTTATCCTATAAGTCTCTTTATAGTATGGATTTTGCTGATTGCATCTCTGTGGTTTTCTTAACACAGCTCTCCTCCTTATTTTACATAAATTAGTAGTTAGACTTAGAGACTTGACGAGATTCAGTTTGACATTCTTCTACTTCTTGCAAGAAAAACTTCATAAGAATACTTCATAGAGGGTACATGATACCCGATTGTCTTTTTTTTGTCGTTGATGTTAACAGCCATTGATAATCATGGCCTAGAAACGTTATTAGAAGTTGCAAAATGATGACGTTTTGACATTGTTTTTAAAATTTATTACCTGGAATAGTTCTATAGAGAAAAACCTCTAATCAATGATTTACTTTTTCCCAAATACCCCAAATTCATACAAGGAAGTGAGGATTAATTAATTTTCAAAACAATGAATTGGTTTCCTAATGTTTTCCTATGGGGCACAATGATTTTTTTTTAAGTGTCATTATATCCCCATGAATTTTGAACGCTTTATTTTTCAATCTATTGCAGTTATTTTTCTTGTTGATTCTCAAATTGTCCCACCTTTTGCTAAAAGAACTTCTTAAATCAGCTATTGACTCCTTTGTGTCTATCCTTAGTGGTGTTTGATAGTTTTTTGGTTTGGGGTTTGACAGAATGTTCTAGGGTCATCTGTGTGTTCCTGCCCCATTCCTGGAATCCTCTACTTCTCCAGAGGTTCTGGTTCTTTCAGCACAGCATGGAATTTAATAAGCATTAGCATCTATTAGGCATGCTATTGCTTTTTCAGTGAACAGAGCTAGGCAGTGTGTGTGAGAAAAAATAAAGATAAAAATCCATCATAATTTAAATTAATATTTTCAATTTAAATTCAACATCTTTAATTTTATGTTTGATACTCTTTGCATTCTTGCCAAAAACTCTGGTTTTCATAAACACTGACATAAGTTACTCATTTGTTTTATTTCATAATATGCTCAGAACAACAACATAATTACTACTTCCAGTGTTACGATCACTAAACATAATTTAATATTTTTTATTGTGCAGATCTTTTTTTATATTTGCAACTAATAGTGTATATAGTAGTCCACTAGACATGTAATGTTAAATTATTATACTTTAAAATCACTTAAAATAATGTCACTTGTTATGCTGCTAACTTGTTATGTTTGCTTTATTAATTTATTTTTGCCTTTGCTTTTTTTAGTAAGTGCTTTTATAAATTTTTGTTCTGTAATTATTTAAAATATTTCCTGGTTTCAATATCAAATGAACAGAGCAAAATATATTCTAAAAGCCTAGCTTTATTTTTGTCCCTTTTTGCTCTTACCCTCCCTTCCTCTACAGGTAAACTTTTATCTTTTTTGTTTTTACTTTTCGGTTTATCTTTCCATTTGAAAGAAAGTGTATGCAAATATACATTTCTCTCCTTCTTAGTTATATGGTAGCATAAAATACACGTTTTTCTCCAACTTGCTTTATTAATCATATAGTTTGGAGATCATTCTATACTAATAAATAGAGACATTTCTCATTTCTTTCTTAGTTCATTTTATACATGTTTATGCTCCATTGTGGAAATGTTTCTTAGTTTATTCATCTATTGCTGCGTTAGTGAAGATTTAGTTGTTTTAAGCCTGTAGATATCACAAATAGTTCTTATACCTACTTTTTCTTTGTATTTTTGCCAGTGTATATTTGCAATAGATTCTCAAAAGTAGAGTATCTGGGTCAAAGGATAATTGCATAAGTAATTGTGCTGGCTGTTTCCAAATCTTCATACAAGATTGTGCTGTTTAGCATTATGTGTGTGTGCATTTTCCCTGTGGTCTCACCAACAAAATATATTAAGAAACTTTCCAATTTTCGCCTAGCAGAAGGTAAGAAATAGTACAGTTTTAATTTGCTTTTCTCTTATTTAGAAACCTCAAGTTTGTTGTGCTATAATTTACAAGTTCTAAAATGTATACAATTCAAGTATGCAGTTCAATGAGTTTGGATAAATACGTGCAACCGGCATCCTAATTAAGATACAGAACATTTTCATATTTTTTTCATGTTGACTTCTGGTTGTCTCAATAAGCCTCCATCTCTTTATTGAGAACGTCCTTTTTTTTTTTTTGACACCACAAGATATTCCAACAGGTTTTTGTATTTTTTTCAGTTCCAGCTATGGAATCAACCACTTTTTCAAGTGGTTCCTTTTATTGAAGAATGCTGTTTAAAAATCAAGGTCTTCTGCTAGTTGTATTCAGCACTAATCATATGTAATCGGGTTGCCAGATAAAATAGCAAAGTATCTCAAGAATGGAAGAAAAAGTATCCAATATACTCAGCCCTACTATGAAGCTAATTTATAGCTTTCATTTAAGGATAAAACCCAAATATAGCACAACAATAGGGGGAACGGGGAACGGGTGGGGTGGGGAGGGGGGAGGATGGGTGAAGGGAGGGTGATTGGTGGGATCACACTTACGGTGCATCTTAGAAGGGTACAAGTGAAACTTACTAAATGCAGAATATAAATGTCTTCATATAGTGATTAAAAGGTTATGAGGGCTATGTTAAACAGTTTGATGAAAATATTTTAGATTGTATGTGAAGTCAGCACATTGTGCCCCATGACTGCA
>CAUYRH010009024.1:0-19195 GCA_963574655.1 Perodicticus potto
AAAAGACATCTTTTTTTTTTGAGACAGAGCCTCAAGCTGTCACCCTGGATAGAGTGCCGTGTCATCACAGCTCACAGCAACCTCCAGTTCCTGGGCTCAAGCGAGTCTCCTGCCTCTGCCTCCCAAGTAGCTGGGACTACAGGCACCCGCCACAACGCCCGGCCATTTTTTGGTTGCAGCCGTAATTGTTGTTTGGTGGGCCCAGGCTGGATTCGAACCCGCCAGCTCAGGTGTACGTGGCTGGCGCCTTAGCCCATTGAGCCACAGGCGCTGAGCCAAAAGACATATTTTAAAACCACACAATGGCCTACCTCTTCATTCTGTGAACCTCACTTTCCTACAGAATCAGAAAGTAGGCCTAACAAATAATCTGACACTTCAGTGAGTTGACCATCATTTTTAAGAGTGGGCTTTCCTGGGATCGATGCATACCCAGCTTAGGAATTCTCATCCTATTAACCTCTGACTCTTGCCCCATGCCCTCGACAACCCACCCTGTCCAGTAGGATGGCCTACTTGGTGGTCAGAGGCCATCTGACACTTCAGACCACCAAGCTCCAAGGGAAAAGCTGTCAAAAAGCTCAAGGACTTTAGTCCCAGAAGAATTACACCAGCCCCCCTCAGATGGTCCTACAAACAATTGGGCTTAAAATAAGTAGCAAAACCACACTGAAGCGAGAACTAGGGAGGAGAAAGGACAATTGAGAAAGAAAGTATGACTGGCTAAGGGGACCACAGTCACCATATCAACACCCCTCCCTTGACCTCAAGGACAGCCCAGCTCATGACTTCTTTGCCTTCCTGGAGTAGCCCCCATCGACTGAATGACTCAATGAACCCTCCAAGACTTGAGATATCTCTGGTGTCTTCAGTCAACTGAAAAATGAGAAATTACCTTTGAGAAAGGTCAGGACAATGATGATAGGCTGGCTGATGAGGCCTCATATGCGTGATCAAGATGTGGCAGTGTCCATGCTCTGATTTCCAACAGAAGGGAATGACTAACTTGATTCCAACAAACAGACTCTGCTCACTGGAGTGTTGCTGAAACCATGCCCTCACTTTCAATCCCACAGCAACCTTGGGGATGCCAGTGCAGGAACCACAAAGCAAAAGGGAAATTCTCAGAGTCCCCCCACCCAAAAGATACATGGGGAAGGGAGAATGGTTCGTCTCTCAAGTTGCATTCATCTTCCAGGAATGGTGTTGAGCTTGAGATAATGGACTTCCAGGCTCTGTAATAATGACTTAATGGTGCACAAATGTGTTCAAAACATCCTGGGAGAGTCCCCAGAATAACCCCGCTGAGAGATGTAGACCACTCTGCATCACATCACTTACCCATTGCCCTCCATTTCCTGGGAGTCAGGCCAGAGGCGCCCAGGAGGCGCCAGCAGCTGCCTGAACTGCCTAGGTGTTACTCTCGTTTCTAACCAGGAAATGAGGCCACGGGTTCACTGACACCCAAGCCAAGCGGTGTCAGAGGTGCTCCTGCCCAATAAGTTCACCAGTGGTTTCTATTAACACATAGGAAAGCCATGGCATTTGTTTACTTATTGCTTATTATTATTATTTTGCAAATGTCTGCTATATTGTCTTATTACTTCTAATTATGGTTTAGTTTGTCTACTTTGAAA
Organism: Perodicticus potto; assembly: GCA_963574655.1. NCBI lineage: Eukaryota > Metazoa > Chordata > Mammalia > Primates > Lorisidae > Perodicticus > Perodicticus potto. The sequence goes on from CAUYRH010009024.1 coordinate 1,638, forward strand.
ACCTAAGACGACCACTGTATCCACTTAAGACATTAATTTTGCAATCTCTTATCTAAGAGTTATGTCTGCCTCTTTTCCTAGTCCAGTGCATTGGCTTGAATCTACAATAATGACCAATAATAATGAAAGAGAGCCTGGGCACGGTGGCTCATACCTGTAATCCCAACAACACTTTGGGATGCCAAGGTGGGAGGATTGCTTGAGTCAGGAGTTGGAGACCAGCAACATAGTGAGACCCCATCTCTATAAAAAAATTTTTTAAACTAGCCAGCATCGTGATACATGCTGGTATTAGTTCCAGCTACTCAGAAGGGTCATTTGAGCCCTGGAATTTGAAGTTGCTATGAGTTATGATGATGCCACTGTAGTTAACCCAGCCTGGGTGACAATAAGGCCATGTCTTAAAATAATAATAATAAAATTATTAATAACAATGAAAAAGAAGGCTTATCTTACAACATACATTAAAGGGAGTATGTCTTATAGCAGTGCTTTCTATTAATAGATATTATTTTGCTCCAGAATGCTTTTTTGATCCAATAACCAGGAGTATTCTATGTTCCTTAAATATACTTTGGAAAATGCTGCTAGGGTGTTTGGCTATTAAGGATGAAGTTAGTAGAAATTGGGGATACTCTTTTTTTTTTTTGAGACAGAGCCTCAAGCTGTCACCCTGGGTACAGTGCCGTGGCATCACAGCTCAAAGCAACCTCCAATTCCTGGGCTCAAGCAAGTCTCCTGTCTCTGCCTCCCAAGTAGCTGGGACTACAGGCACCAGCCACAATGCCGGGCCATTTTTTGGTTGCAGCCGTCATTGTTGTTTGGCAGGCCCAGTCTGGATTCGAACCCGCCAGCTCAGGTGTACGTGGCTGGCACCTTAGCCACTTGAGCCACAGGCGCTGAGCCAGACATTTTTATTATTTATGGCCTTGGGCAAGCGAGGGCCTTAGCCCATTGAGCCACAGGCACCGAGCCTGGGGATACTCTTTATCACATTGAAATCTTTGCCTATTCCTCAATCTCTGTGTTATTAAGAGTAGTGAGGCACGTGCAGTGGCATGTGCTTATAGTCCTAGCTACTCTGAGGCTGAGGTGAGAGAAGCAATTGAGCCCAGGCATTGAATGCCAACCTGGGCAACATAGTGAGACCCCATCCTATCTCTAAATAAAAAATAGTAGATGTTGAGCTTTATCATATGCTTTTCTGGCATCTTAGTTGAAAGCATCTTAGTTGTTTTATTTCTATTTTTCCTATTAGTACATCTCCTAATATCTAATCAGTTCTTAATGTTTTTGAGGCTGGTCTACAACCCAATATAATGAGTACTGTGCTGGGTGTTTGTACTGGGGGAACACAGAGTAAGACACAAAAAAAATACAAAGAGTTCTTGCCTACAGAGTACAGGATGAAAATGCACCTGCACACCATCTGAACAGCAGGCTAGTACTTGTGAATTCATGTTTCACACACAGGACACAGTGAGGCCCCAAGAACTACATATGAATCAGGCTAATCACACAGGGCTTTCTGCAGGAGGTGGCACAGAGCATTTGGGGACAGGCTGGAAATGGGAGCCCAGGGGCACATTTTCCTGGCTCACAATTTTCTAAGCAGTAAAACAGCAGAAACATTTACAGACTGAAAGAGACCTTTAGAGACACCAAGTTCAGCCTCCTTCCTCTACATAGAGGCTGAAGTTCAAAGAGGGGAGCTGGGGTGGTGCCCATAGCTCAGTGGGTAGGGCTCTGGCCATATACGCCAAAGCTGGTGGGTTCAAACCCAGCCTAGGCCAGCTAAAACAACAGTAACAACTGCAACAACAACAACAAAAAAATAGCTGGGCATCGTGGTCGGTGCCTCTAGTCCCAGCTACTTGGGAGGCTGAGTCAAGAGAATCACTTAAGTCCAAGAGCTTGAGGTTGCTATGAGCTGTAACACCACAGCACTCTACCCAGGGCCCAGGGAGACAGCTTAAGACTCTGTCACAAAAAAAAAAAAAAAGAGGGAAGCTGATTGGTCAGATGTGGTGGCTCACATCTGAAATCCCAGCACTCTGGGAGACTGAGGAGGGTGGATTGCTTGAGCTTAGGAGTTTTGAGACTAGCCTGAGCAAGAGCAAGACCCAGTCTCTAAAAATAACTGGGCATTGTGGCCGGTGCCTATATTCCCAGCTAGTTGGGAGGCTGAGGAAAGAGACTCATTGACCCCAAGAATTTGAGGTTGCTGTGAGCTATGATGTCAGCACACTCAACACCATGGCACCTGACTGAGACTGTGTCCAAAAAAAAAAAAGAGGGGAGCTGATTCACCCAAGGTCATTAAGCCATCCTTACCTCTTTCTTGGCTCCAAGAGAAAGAGGAAGAGAAACAAAAAGGAGCTTTGAGAAGCTGGGCAGATGGGAAGATAACACCCATAGATCATGCCTTTCCCTGTAATAAACATTACTGCTTCTACCAGGAAAAGTGGTTGCACCATGAGGTGGCCAGAATGTCAGGCTCAGGGTGTAGAAGCCGGAGGTAGGAAGTGCTTGGGTGGAAGGAAGGGAATGATCCTTCCTTTCACACTCAATTGTTCATTCCTTCAACAATCATGGAGACTGTACTAGGTTGAAGAGTGTGTCCCCAAATTCATGTCCTTCTCAGACACTCAGAATGTGACTTTACTTGGAAATAGGGTCATTGCAGACATAATTAAAGTGAAGTCACAATGGAGTAGTGTGAACCTTAAATCCAACTGGCTAGCATTCTATTTTTGTTTTTGTTTTTTTTTTGAGACACTCGCACTATGTCACCCCAGGTAGAGTGCAGTGGCATCATCATAGCTCACTACAACCTCTAACTACCGGGCTCAAGGGATCCCCCTGAGTCAGTCTCCTGAGTAGCTGGGACCATAGGCACCCACCATAATGCCTGGCTAATATTTGTTATTTTGGTAGAGACAGAGTCTCCCTCTTGCTCAAGCTGCTCTAGAACTCCTGACCTCAAGTAGTCCTCCTGCCTTGGCTTCCCAGGGTGCTGAGTTTATAGTCACGAGCCATTGCACCCAACCACATAGCTGATATTCTTAAGAGAAAAAGAGGCAGAAGAGAAGGAAGGCAACTGTGTGATGACTAAGACAGAGACTGGAATTGCATGTCTACAAACCAAGGAAGGTCAAGGATTGCTGGCGACCATCAGAGGATAGTGGAGAGGTCCTCTCCCTCGCAGCCTCCAGGAGGAACCAACCTGCCGACACTTCATTTTGGACTTCTGGCCTCTTGAACTAGGAAAAATGTATTTCTGTCATTTTAAGCCAACCAGTTTGTGGTCCTTTATTATGGTGGCCCCAGAAAACTAACACAAAGTCACAACAAGGTTCTATAGGCAGCTCTAGGTGCAGAGGCTCTAAAAGGCAGAGAGAAGATTACAGAAGCATCACCCTCACTCTCTGCCCATTCAGTGGGCCTCACCTGCCAGCCACATCTTCCACCATGCCTCTAGTACTCCCTGCAGCCCACCTCTGCACAAAGTCCTGAAAGATGAGGCCCCTGTCCACAGTGACTACTTGCTGAAAGGGACGCCAGGCACAAAGAAGAATCCACGTGCAGGAGTGTGCCTGTCCATGTGTGCACGTGCATGTGGGTACTTGAGTGCTCGTGCAGGTGCACGTCTGTGTGCCTGTCCATGTGTGCACGTGCGTGTGGGTACTTGAGTGCTCATGCATGTGCATGTCTGTGTGTCTGTATGCGCGCGCGTTTGAGTATGAGGCAGAGGCTGAGAGATGCTATTCCTGCTGATGCTGCTGCCTTAGCTCTGGGACATAGCCCTGAGTGCAGACGGTACCCACAGCCATCCTGTGCCTCAGTTGGTCTGTACTAGGAACGTGCAGGCCAGGTTGAAGCTGTGCTTGGTGCATTGGCAGGCCTTCATTTCCTCATTGGACTAGTTGGGATGATCATTCCTGCCCTACCCACTTCTCTGCACCTGGTAACATAACAGACTTGTAACGCTAGTGCTGTGTGTGTGTGTTCAGTAATTCTTGTGATGCTGAGGTTACCCTCGGGAGATTATCTAGATATTTTTCTCCTACTCCTTTTCTTTCTGCTTTTTCCTGTACTTTGGCTTCTCCATTCGAAGGCAGAGAAAGAGGAGGTTGAAAGGAATAGTATTCTAGTCCTTTCCATACATTATAATAAAAGATATATCAAGGGAGGTTGAAACAGTCCCCTATTGTCACTACCTCTGTGTCATCCTGTCCCACAGAGTTCATGAAAACACTCAAATACCCTCTCTTCTTTCTTCTGTCGTGTCAGATTCATAGACCTGCCTCTGGTGGGAGATGACTCTGGTGCATTAGCTCCACCCCCACCATGGCCATAACTGAGGCGCCGAGTGGTTAAAATGTTTGTCTAGAGTTGCACATCCAGTAAGCACCAAAGCTGGACCTGGAGTGGCGTTCTCCTGAGCCAACAGTCTATGTTCTTTCTTTCTGCTGCCTCACGCAGCAGGGTTAAAGCAGACAAATGGCCCTGGAGCCATCTCTGGGGCTCTTCTGGGACCTGCCTCTTCTCTTTCTTTAAAATCTCAAGTTTGGCTATTATCCAAGAAATAGAAAAAAACAGAGCATAACAAGTGCTGGAGAGAATGTAGAGAAACTGGAAACCTTGTGCACTGCTGGTAGGTATTTAACTCGGTGTAGTCGCTATGTGATGGTTCCTCAAAAGCTTAGCCACGTGTTAACATATGACCCACAAATCCCAGTCCTTGGTCTATACCCAAGAGAACCGGAAGCAGAGACTCAAACAGGTACTTGTATATTAATGCCCATAGCAGTGCTAATCGTGATAGTCAAAAAGTGGAAACAACCCAAATGCCCAGCAACAAATGAATGGTTAAAGAGAATGTGTTCTATCCATCCTGTAGAATACCATCCTGGCCAGAGAGAGGAATAAAGGCCTGACACACACTACTGCATAGATGGATCCTAGAAATATGCTAAATCACAGAAACTAGACACAAAGGATAATATGGTATGATCCCACTTATAGAACAGACAAATTCACAGACAGAAAGTAGAATAGTAGTTACCAGGGGTTGGGGACAGGAGGTAGGAGTCATTGCTTAGGGGGTAAAAGCTTCTTTCTGGGATGATAAAAATGTTCTGAAAATAGAGAGTGGTGATAGTTCACAATATTGTGAATGTCCTTAATGTCACTGAATTGTACACTTAAAAATGGTTAAAATGGAAAAAGGAAAGAATACAAAAATCTCAGGCTCATAGGGCTGCTCATGGATACTGCTTAGAACCTTGAGTCTTGGGACCAACTGTCCCTTGCTCTGCATTTAGGGAACACATCGCTGTCCCAGGCACTGGGAGAAGTGGTCCCAAACATGTGACCTGGCCAACACCTCCCAGCTCAGCACCTCCCCTGCCATGCTCTTAGGAAGGGTGTTCCCAGCAGTTAACAGCCATGCTTGGTTGCTGTGTGTGAGTGACATCTGTCTCTGTGGAACACTGGTGCACCTAATGGTGGGCATGTTCTTTTATGGGTCTCGCTTGCTGTCAGCAAGTGGAAAGATAAATACCTTTTCAAAGAGCACATGCCAACTGTGCGCAGGCCCTGGTGTCCACAGCTGCAGAGCGAGTGGGAGATGGCTCTGCCGAGCGGCAGGTGTTTCCGTCTCTGAGGAACAGAGTGCAGCTGGGTGTGCTGAGAACACAACAGACTCCACACAGCCTGAGTCTGGAGCAGGGAACTGCCACAGACATGCTGTGAGACCTTGAGCAGGTCACCCATTTTCTTGGGGCTTCTGTGTCCTCACCTGCCCCTGGCTGGTCTTAAGGTTTAAAAAGAGTACAGCCGGGAGCAGTGGCTCACTCCTGTAATCCTAGCAATCTGGGAGGCCAAAGCGGGTAGATTGCTTCAGCTCACAAGTTCGAGACCAGCCTGAGCAAAAGCAAGACCCCCCGTCTCTACTAAAACTAGAAAAACTGAGGCAAGAGGATCGCTTGAGTGATAAATAAATAAATAAATAACAATGTACATGCAAGTGCCCAGCACAGTGTCTGGTACCTCCCAGAGCCTGATACACACTCACATGTACACGCACACACACATGAACACACTTGCGCAGACATGCATACTGAGGTGTCAACTGAGAAGTTCCAGGAAGGCGCAAGACTCTCTGTCCTTGCTGGCAGGAAAAGCTTGCAGCCTTGCAGTACCATCCCTGTATTTCCATAGTGACAGAATGGTAGAGGCTGGGGGCTAAAAATACCACCTTTACCTTCTGAAACCCTGCCTGTCTACTTAGCTCCAGTCCAGCTGTGTGGGGGCTCTGCAAAGCCTGGGAGCCATAAGACCAGGTGATGGTACACCCATGACCTGGGTAATGTGATGGAACACTGGTCCCCCAGAATCTTTAGCAGTGTCCTGCTTTAGCAGGGTTGTTGGACTAATGAACGACGTGGTACATACCAGGAAGCCCTCTGGGCACAAACACACACAAATGCCTCCTTCATGCCAGGCCACAGGGAGGCTCCTCTCAAGCCTTGAAAACAAAAATGTTCCTTCTAAGGTATGACCTGGGACAGGTTTTCCCAAAATTTTTTTTGAAAGTTTTACAAAATACTTAGATTCCTAGGTTAAGTAGGCTCAAAAGCCTGCTTAAGTCCAAAAAGCCTCTTTAACTCCCAGTGGGTTCATTAAATAGTGAACTATGAAAAGCAGCACTTCAGCATAAATCTCAAGCCAGGTGGCCTGGATTTGAACCTATGAGCCAGGAGACCTTGAAGAAGTTTTCCAGCTGTACAATGGAGTTAACGTCAGAGGGTTGTTAGGGGATTAAGTGAGGACCTGGCATAGAGTAAATGCCCTAATAAATGTAGATACTGTACCAAATAGGCCTGGTAGGACAACTCAGATATTCAGTGGTGTGGTGGGTCATGTTTTGTTGGTAGGGTAGCCTTGGAATCTAACCATGTAAATGGGCATTCCCATGAGAAGCAGCCTTTTACAGTGCCAGCTGTACAGGTAGAAACTCCCCACACCAGCCAGCATCTACACATGCTGAATTAAGCTTGGCCACACCCAGCCTAGATGGCCACAAGGGCAGAAGTCAAGCAGAGTTGTCCACAATGAAGGTGGGACACTTCCCAGTGGACTGAACAAACCTATAGGTAAACCTACAGATTCAGGTTTTATTACACAATAAACACAAAAAGCAAATATAAAAGGTTTTTATAGCTGGAGAACACTGTACTTTTCATTTTACGTATTTTTTTAATTCTTTTGTTTATTTAATTTAATTTAATTTAATTTATTTATTTATTTTTGCAGTTTTTGGTCGGGGCTGGGTTTGAACCCACCATCTCCCACATATAGGGCAGGCGCCCTACTCCTTTGAGCCACAGGCGCCACCCAAATTCTTTTATTTCTTTTAAATTTTACTGTAATATGCACACTTAACATGAGATCAAACCTCTTAAGCTGTGAAGTGTACAATAGATAATTGTTGACTGTAAGAATAACTGTTACACAGCAGATCTCTAGAGCTTATTCATCTTGCTTGACTGAAACGCTGATTAGTAGCTCCCCATCAGCCCCTGGCAACCACCATTCCACTCTCTGAGTCTGCTGTGTAAGTAGAAGCATGCAGTATTTGTCTTTCTGTCACTGGCTTATCTCATTTAGCATCATGTCCTTCAGGTTCATCCACGTTCATCCACATGGCAGGATTTCTTTCCTTTTTATTTTTTAATTTTTAAGAAAAGAGGTTTTCTGTGTTGCCCATACTAGAGCGCAGTGGCATAATCATACCACACTGCAGCCTTGAACTTCTGGGCTCAAGTGATCCTCCTGCCTCAGTCTCCTGAGCAGCTGGGACTATAGGTGCGGCCTGCCACATTAGTTTAGGATTTCCTTCTTTTTAAGGCGTAATAATATTCCACTGTATACATATGCTACATTTTCTTTATCTATTCATCAGGAGATGGACTTTTTAAATTTAATTCATTTTATTTTATTTTTTTGGAAATGTGGTCTCACTCTGCTGCCCAGGCTGGAGTGCGGTAGCATCGTTACAGCTCACTGCAACCCTGAACTCCTAAACTCAAGCGATCCTCCCACCTCAGCCTTCTGAGTAGCTGGAACTACAGGTGCACACCACCATGCCCATCTAATTTTTTAAATTTTTTTGTAAAGATGGGGTCTCTTGAAATGTTGCCCAGGCTGGTCTCTAACTCCTGGCCTCAAGCAATTCTCCCAACTTAGCCTCTCAGATTATAGACAGGTTATAGGCATAAGCCACTGCGCCCAGCCTGCATTTTTAAGCTATTTGATTTTTTAAAATTTATCTTTGTTAATTTGCCACAAATAAATATTACTTTTAAAAACTTAAGCATGTTTAAAAAACCAGAAACAACAAGAAGAAACAAATACAAACTTGACTTAGTGCTAGAGAGAGGCCTCTTGCTTGTCCTTTCTGTCTCCCCCTCAATCTCCATCTCAATCTCTGTAACCTTCGACAAACCCACCCTCAGCCACAATTACCTTCCACGTAATCTGCAACATGGATCATGTTGTAAGATTCCTAGGACGATTATTAACCATATTATGGCCACTTTATAAGCTGCCTTAAAATTCTCAAATAAAACATGTTGAATATACCACCTCATTAGTCTCCCGGACCTAAGTTAATAATTAAGCACCTTTAATTGCCGAAATGGAAGTAGACAGCACAGCTTCCTAGGCACTGCTGCATGCAAAATTGGCACTGGCCTGATAATGGATTTCCTAAATCACTTGCTCACAGAGAAATTTCACCTCAAAAGTTAATTAGCCTAATGAAGGCAAGTGTGACTTCGTGAATTCCAGGCTGACTTTCTGTTCTGACTTAGTCACTCCAGAAGGCCTCCGATGTCATCCTCCTGACTTCATTCCCCAGAGTAGGGGAGGAAGGAAGCCCAGGGGTCAATACATGTAGGAGGCCGTATGTCCCCTGCCTTTCCTATTGCTGTCTGCTGAGAGTCTGCAAGCACTCAGAAGGCTACCAAGAGCCACGACATGCATCTGCCACCCTCTCCTGGAGCTGGCCCCAGAACCTCTACAATGGAGGGAAGCCCCACAGCAGGAAGAAATCACTGGGACCTCCTTCCACCCCTGGTCAGGCCAGGGAGGGTGGAAGGCTATGTCCTACCAACCTTCATACCCATGACCAATGACGATCTGCTTTGGGTCTAACTGGGATGTCAGCAGGTCCCGTATCAAGCATCTGACAGTTCACAAAGCCACCCTCCCAGCCAGCCTCTCACTGGATCCACACAGCATCCCTGAAAAGGAGTGCTGCTGCCCTAGGCCTTCAGAGCCAAGGCACAGAAATGCACAGCCGTCAAAGGCCACTCCCCTTTGAGACAGGACAACTCACGCCTCTGGGTGCCTAAGCCTGTCTCCTCTGGTAGTCTTTCATTGTTCCTCACCCAGAGACAAACCTAAGTCAAAATCTTCCAGAAATACCCCAATGTCCATCAATGGATGAATGAAGAAAGAAAATGTGGCCTATGCATACAATGGACTATCATTCAGGCTTAAAATGGAAGGAAATCCTGTTACATGCTACAACATGGATGATCTTGAGGACCTTATGCTAAGTGAAATAAGCCAGACACAAAAAGACAACTCTGCATGAGGTACTCAGAGCAGGCGATCCACAGAGACAGACGGTAGACAGGAGCTGCGGAGGGCAGTTAGTGTTCACTGGGGACAGAATTTCAGTATGGGAAGACAGGAAGACTTCTGTGGATGCGGGGTGGTAATGGCTGCAAAGCACTGTGAATGTCTGTAATACCACAGAACTGTACAGTGAAAAATGGTTAAAATGGCAAATTTTATATTATCTATATTTTACCACAAAAAAGGAACAAAGGACGGACACATGCTACAACACTATGTGACGTGTAAGAAGCCAGAGAGAAAAGACCACATAGTCCGTGATCCTGCTAATGTGAAATGTCCAGAATAGGTGAATCTAGGGAGAAAGAAAGTTGATTAGTTGTTGCCAGAATGAGGGGGCAAGGAGGAAATGGGGAGTGGTTGCTCGTAGGTCTGGGGTCTCCTTTTGGAGCAATCAGAGTGTTCTGGAACTAGATAGAGGTGAAAGTTGCACACCATTGTGAATGGACTAAATGACTCTAAATTGTACATTTTAAAAAATGACTTGTTCTACATTATGTGAATTTCACCTCAATTAAAAAAGAGAGAGGGAGAGATGGGCGGTGCATGTGGCTCAGCAAGTAGGGCGCCAGCCCCATATACCAAAGGTGGTGGGTTTGAACCCGGCCCCAGCCAAACTGTAACAAAAAAAATAGCCAGACAATGGGGCGGGTGCCTATAGTCCCAGATACTCGGGAGGCTGAGGCAAGAGAATCACCTAAAGCCCAAGAGCTAGAGGTTGCTGTGAGCTGTGTAGATGCCATGGCACTCTACCGAAGGCGACAAAGCAAGACTCTATCTCTAAAAAAAAAAAAAAAAGAAAGAAAAAAGAAAGAGAAAAATCTTGCATCTCTCCACCCTTTTTTATGCTTCCAGCACCTGGGATGTTGGGACCTGCTACCTGTCCTCTACACACCCAAGGCTCAAGCATAGGTAGGCCTTTCTGGGTTGTTCCAAGCACCTAGCCAAGACTGTGGTGAAAGTAGGAAAAAAACTGGCAACCTGCTGCCTGGGAGGGCAGGTGGGCCCAGGCCTGAGAGCTCACTGTCTGCTTTTAGGGGATGCCTGGCACCACCATCCCAGGGGCTCTGCATGTCTAGACATGACTTATTACCCTCCTTCACCACAGGGAGAGATTTAATTAAACCCTTCTTCCAAGTTCACAACTGGGCCAGGCAACCCAAGGAAACCAAAAAAGGCACAGATCTGACTCCAGAGGGTCTGAGATGCTCAAGGGATGTGTCTCCATCTGGAACAAGGACCCAGGTTCAGTTGCTCTGACCATATCCCATCAGGCCTCCTAAGGAAAGTGGGTCCTAAAAATCCTGTCCAGGGAAACTGAGCAGAGGTCTCCACACTGGGCCCCCCATACCCCCTCCTAATCCTTGTGGTCTGATGGCCCTCAGCTCTACCACTCTTTTGACCCAGAGGAGCCCAGAGACACCAAAGGTGACAGGCACCCATGGAACACAGGGCCACGAATTCTAGCTCCTCTTCCTCCCATATCTAGCTTCCTGCTGCCCTCTGGGCCCTGCTCCTGCTCTGATGAGTCAGAGAGCAAGGAAAAGACAGAAATGGGTAGGCATGGGAAAGATAGACCAAGCTGACCCTGGCTAGAGGTGAGCAAGGCCCCTCCCTCCTAGACAAACCCTGGCCACCCAGAATAGTGATCATTTTTAAAATATCCCCTGCCCCACCCCCTCCCCCAACGAAAAGGAGGCCACATACAGGTATCTGCCTGACCAGCCATCACTGGTCAGCCTGAAAGCTGTTCTTTCTTAAGAGAGGAAAAAAGAACAAACTCCCAAGTAAGATGGCTAAATCCACCAAGGCCCATACCTGCTCACTGACCTCCAGCCTACAGATGCATGGCAGGACAACTTCACAACAGGGCTGGATTTTAACTTTAAAATCAACATGAATAGACCTGATGCCAGAGCCGGCAATACTGTCTTGAGGAATCTGTAAGTCTACGGCACCCTATGGCCTCTTTGAAAAGCAAAACCTACAGAACAAACAGAAGAGGAATTCTGTTTTCCCCTCTGGAAAAAAGGAAAAGGGGGGAGGGAAACCACAACACAAACACAAATTGAAAAGTACTTTGCATTGTTCGAACTTGACCAAATCAGGAAATACTGATGGATTTTAAAAAACAACATAATAACAGAGTACAAGCTGTGTAGCAGAACAAGATCGAACATGAATGTGAATACAGGACTAGGTCTCAAGTCTAGGCCAGCAGTTAACTTCCTATTTGTTTGGGCCCACATCATGATCTGCCGGAGTCACAGGGCCCCCATTTGTGAAACACAATAATTGTCAGCACTCGGGGTCAGAGAACGACCCCTGTGAGCCTCAGTTTCCTCACTGTAAAATGGGCACAGCAGAGTTCACATGAGTTAAATGAAGCACAGTAGACAAATGCCCTCTGTGCATGGGGGTGGACTGAGGTATTATACAAAAGATGGATAAGCAGGAAAGGATCCCTCACCTCTGCACCAATAGCCACTGCCTCCCTAATGATGGTCAACAGGAACTGAGTCACCCTCATGCCACGTACCAGCAAACCAGAGGCAAATAAGCTAAGGTCTCCCCTAGCCTGTGGAGCAGGTGGGCTAGACCAGGGATCTCTATGGTTTGGTGGCTTCCTAGGAGAGGAAAGAGCAGTCTTCTCATTGGGCAGAGATCTCGACAGTGAAAAAGTCTATAATCTAAGGCCTACCTAGCAAGGCGCAGTACAGGTGCTATTAGCCTGAACCCTCTGAGCACCAGTCCTATAGCTCCCAGGCCACCAAGATAAACCTAAGTGAACTGGACGTCCCAGATTTTATGAGCCAGCTTGCAATGCACTAGCTATGTCCTTGAGTCTTAATCCCGCTCACTGCCAACACCCCACGCCTAGCCCTGTGATCTTAGGGTTTCAGGGAAATGGAAAGTCGTTCTCTCTTCAAGAAAAGGTCAAACTCTTGCACTTGGTTTTTTCCAGTGCTTCTGGCTGTCTTGTTTGATTCTAAATTCCCTTTTTCCCTCCTGCCAGAAAGTCAGACAGAACATTCCTCAGGAAAGAGAACTTTTAGCCAGGGGGCAGGAAGAAGAAGAACTGAGGAAAAATGAAAAATGGGTGAAACCAGGTACTTTAAAACCTTGGTACCCAAAGAGTTCAGGATGAATTGCACCAGTCAGCAGTCATTACCATGAACTCACGATGCTTCGGTGAGTCATCCAAAGCTGAGAAATGAAATCAAACTAGCATTTTCTACCCCGGACAGGAGTTCAGCTGCATACTAATGGGAAGAAGCTGCTAAATGCACGTCCTTTGCTACTCCCAGCAGCAACTGCACAGGCTACTTTGCACTCAAGCATAAATTAGTGAGTTCCTTTCCTTGCTAGGTTAATACAAATCGTACTTCAAAACTTTGCTTCACTGTATCGGAAAATGCCCTGTGTAGGGGAAAAAAATAAAGTCTCAGATTCTGCCAGCCCAAAGGATGGTTAAGCCAGTGAGAGTGCTTTCAGAACTCTTGAGGCTTTTGCTATTAACGGTGTTTGAGTGCTGGGTTCTTAAATACATCAAACAAATTTCCTTTAAACCAGTAGTTACCGACTGCCACGGGGAAGGCTGCAGGCCTCCCACCTCCCAGATGGTTCAACCACAATAAACGTTTGGCCTGTCAGATGCACAACACTGATGAACTAATTGAAATATGCTGCAACAAGCAAACCCAAAATAAATGTGAAATAATTGTTTCCTTACACGATAACCCGCCGAACTGCCTCCACGTCTGGCCGTTCCTGCTGATTGAATGTTCCCCTGCTCTGTGAGTCTCATTTATGTGTGGTTTTCAAAGGATTTAAATGCTTTTTTCCAGCGTGATTACCACATGGGGAAAATCCTAATTGCAAAAATATGTTTGGTTTTTCGCCCTCTTACGGGGAAAAAAAAATTGCAAGTGAAAAGTCAACTCTTACAAAGTGCCAAAGAAAGCAATTCATGGGTCCTTCAGGGGAAAAAGAGTCAACATCCCTGGTTCTCAAGATCACCACCATGAGCAGTGCTGCCACACATCCAGACCTCAGGGGACCCCACATGGAGAGGGAAGCTGAGGATGGCCACCTACTTCTACCCCAACACACCTGTACCTATTCCTCCCTTCAAGAAAGCTTTTCAAGGGGCTGACAAGCGAGAGGGTAAGTAGGGCAGAAGGGTGTGGTGGCTCACACCTGTAATCCCAGCACTCTTGGAGGTCCAGGCAGGAGGATCATTTGAGGCCAGGAATTCAAGACAAGCCTGGGCAACATAGCAAAACCCATCTCTACTAAAAATAGGCACATTATATTAGCTGAGTGTCATGCATTTGCCTGAGGAAGGAGGATCGCATGAGCCCAGAAGTTTGACACTGTAGTGAGCTATGATGATCCCACTGCACTCCAGCCTGGGTGACAGAGTAAGACCCTGACTCAAAAAAGACTGCTAGCACCCACGGACAACCCCCTTCACCCCCAAGTATAGGACACTGTCATCCTGTGGCCCCCAATCCCAGGATGACAACAGAGGGAGATGGCATGAGCCCCCCTCCACAGTACACAGACTGTGAGTCAGGTCTCTGCGGGACCCTAAGCTGTGAAAAGAGAAATTTTAGCCCGTCCCCAGGAATTGTCTCTCAAAAGGAGAATAAAGAACCCTGAAAAGAAGAAATAGTAATAATCTGTATGACTGATGCATCACCTCTCCTCAGAGGGCACATAGAGGGCCAAACATATTTGGAAAGGTTCTACAGAGAGAGCCCAGGAGAGAAAAGACCAGGATCTGAGGCACGGTGGCCCACAAAAACCCCACATTGGCCTAAAATGCCTCGGTGTAAGAGGATCATTCTTCTGGTGGAGAGATTAGCCTCAGCTCCTCTTAGTAAAGACCAAATCCCTGATGTGTGAGAGTTCACGGTCTCTTCCATCTGTAGAGGTGGAGAGAGATGGGCCTTTCTGGGAGAAGCTGCAGGAGGACTGAGCTCTTAAGACCAGCACATCTGAGAATCTGCTACAGTGTTCCCAAAATCTTTAACTCAGTACTGATTACGGATTCTATATTTGTGAATCCACCTGCTCACTAGAATTTATCTGCAATCCCAAAATCAATGCTCATGGTGCTTTTGAGGTCATTTTCAATCTTGTCCAGAGTGGCAAAAAAAAAAAAAGAAAAAAATTGAGTCACCTGATTTTTTGAGTTACACGTTCCCAGCTGAGGTCAAACAAGGAGACATTCTGCCTTCGCATTTCAGCTCTCATACTGTAAACAAGCATTCTTTCTTTGGTCTGTTTAGTGCCACATTTTTCCCACTTTTGTGCTTTTTCATTGGTGATTTCAATGTTTAAAATACCTGCCATGCACAGCACCATAGCGGTTTTGTGCCCTCCTTGGACACAAGAAAGTTATGATGCACAGAGAAAATACCTGTGTTAGGGAAGCCTCATTCAGTTCTGAGTCATAGTATTGTTGACCAGGAGTTCAATGTTAAAGAGTCAATGATATGTATTAAATAAGGTATCTTTTAAGGGAAACATACATATAATAAGGTTACGTTTTGGTGGATTGAAGAAAAGGTACTGACCAGAGGATCAAAGGAACCTAGCCTTGCATTTTCCCTAGGACCAACAGTTCAGTATTTGCTAACTCGGTGTTTGAAGGTGGATATAGAACGTAACTACCGCTGATAATAAGGCTAAACTACTGTACGCATGATACATGATTCCTCTCTGCAGAGTCATCTGCTCTGAGGGCTAGATACAGGTCAGCACGTCCATACACAACAGAGAACCTGAGCTATTATCTTCTGCTCGGAGACTGGAATCAGCCTCGGAGTTTCCCGGGTCGTGCTGCTAGATAACACTCCGCCTTTTTCCTGGGCCCAAGACTCCCACCCATGCCCCTGATCTCCACCTCTCACACCCCTGACCACAAAGGTTTTCACTTCCATAACAAGGAAGAAGGAGTGTAGGCGCAAGGGCACACAAGCTTTGTGAAGGATCAGGAACTTCAGCCAGGGGAGAGTGTGAAACCAATTCTTCCATGTTTTTTCCCCAAGGTTGTTGCTTGGGTTTTTGATTTGTCTGTTACTGGAACCCTACCTATTGGTTAATTTCCTTTTTGTCCTCTGGCAAGGGTGATTGTTAATATGAGTAATGTAAGCAAATGCCAGCCTGCCCCTCCTAACAGCACTCCTTATGTCTTTGACTGTTGAGGAGAGGTTTGTCCTGACATTTGGTAGACTGGACCTGGAGAAGTCAGTACCCCTGTGCCCATTTTACAGGGAAAAAATGACCAATGTATGGGGTTGCCGCTTTAAGAAAGAGCACTCAACTGTTAATTAGGGACTTGGCTTCCCGGGTGGCAGAGAGATCTTGGTCCAGTCCATTCTCTTCTGCCAGCCTCAGCCTCTCATTCTCAACAAAGTGCAGGCCCTCCAGCTCCAATATTCTTGGACCCTCCATCAAGATTACAAATGATTTGGAAAAGGCACCACAAGCCTCCGCACTTTAATCCCTGGACCAATTCTCTCCTTTCCCCTAGAAGACCTGTTCTGGTGGGACCACTGCTGTAACCATAGCAGTACACATCTTTACATATACTGTGGACTATCAAAACTACCCACTCTTCAAGGCCTCATTCAATCATCTCTCTTCCAGGAAGTCAACCCTGACTGCCTACCCAGAAAGGGCGTCTCCTCCTCTGACCTCTGCCTTCAAGTGACTCTTAATTACACACACCCCCTGTTACCAGAGGACTGTGGGTTAGCTCTTAGGTACAATGTTACTTATCACTTTCTATTCATCTATCCATATGGTTTTCCAGAAACCTTTTGTGATGACCAATAAAGAATACAGACAGATCTACACACAAACATACACACAGAAAGACAATAAAAGAAAACAGAAATAAATATGCTGACCATGAGGATAAGTGAATCTAGTTGCTAAATGGAATATCACATTGTGTGCTGAGCAGCCTAGAAGCCAAGGAGTAGAGGGGAATCAGAATCAGGTGGAAAGATAGCGTGGTACAAAAAGAACCAGGCAGAACCAGGTACAAATCCAGAGAAATTCTGGGCTAGTCAGTTGACTTCCCTATGTCTCAACTTCTTTCTCTAAGAAAATTGGGGGGAAATACCATCTACCTGCAGAGTGCATCAGGAGCCCTCTGCACACACTGAACTGTGCAAAGTATGCAAACAAATATGTGTTCTCTGTCTCCAGTTTCCCTTTCAATATCAAAAGAAAAAGCAACCTAGTTTTCCAAGGGGATGGCAACATTCTAAAAAGAATTTTTCACACAAGTCACTGTAAGAAGACTTTTACAGAGGGGACAATGCCTCAGATTACCGTTTTATGGCTTTAGAGCAAACCAGACCAGGATTTGCAGTGGCTCTATTTGATAACATTCCAGGGTACCTACCCAGTAAAAGCTTAATAAACATTCACCAAATTACCTACAGAGAAGCTGTGCAAAGACTAGAGGCAGGGGGGTTCCGTTAAGCAGATTTCAGGGTACATCAGGGTAGTTGTCTGTAAAGAGATTAATTTCACCTGAGCAAAGCTGAGAAGTGGCATATAAGACAGCTCGCTTTGTTTTTTTTTTTTTTTTTTTTTTTTTTTTGAGACAGAGCCTCAAGCTGTCACCCTGGATAGAGTGCTGTGGCATTACAGCTCACAGCAATCTCCAACTCCTGGGCTCAAGCGAGTCTCCTGCCTCCACCTCCCAAGTAGCTGGGACTACAGGCGCCCGCCACAACGCCCGGCCATTTTTTGGTTGCAGCCGTCATTGTTGTTTGGCGGTCTGGGCTGGATTCGAACCCGCCAGCTCGTGTACGTGGCTG
>CAUYRH010009027.1:0-52708 GCA_963574655.1 Perodicticus potto
TTTTTTTTTTTTGAGACAGAGCCTCAAGCTGTCACCCTGGATAGAGTGCTGTGGCATCACAGCTCACAGCAACCTCCAATTCCTGGGCTCAAGCGAGTCTCTTGCCTCTGCCTCCCAAGTAGCTGGGACTACAGGCGTCCGCCACAACGCCTGGCCATTTTTTGGTTGCAGCCACCATTGTTGTTTGGCCGGCCCGGGATGGATTCGAACCCGCCAGCTCAGGTGTACGTGGCTGGTGCTTTAGCCCATTAAGCCACAGGCGCTGAGCCAAGGCCTCTTTTCTTATGAAGTTTACATTTCAGAGTGAGTGGATAGGGGAGGCAGCAGATCATTAAGGAGTAAACAGATGGGTATTCAGTCTATCAGGTAGAAACAAATTCTAAGAAAAAAATTAAGCAGCCCAAACTAAGACTCCTTCCTGTCCCCTCACCAAGGATAGCAACACCTTAGCAAAACCTGTGCTCCAACCTGTCATCTTATTGAGGTGAAAACTGGCATGAGACGGGAAAGGAGGACTTAATCAAATGCATTTTGGGTATTTTTGGTGGAAGAAAATACAGTAGTACCTCTGTAAGTTGACCACTCAGGGGACTGTAACAACTGGTCAATATGAGGAGGTGGGCTTCATAAGGAACGTGGGGTGCATGTCCGCTCTATGAACGTTAGATCAACTTAAGGAGGTGGTCCGTGTGGGGAGGTGGTCAACTATGGGGTTCTACTGTATTTCTATTGTTTAGAGTCATCCCGTTTTGTGTCTGCCTCTACAGGACTTACTGGGGTTTATTATGAGGCAGATAGTAGGGCATGTTAAGCAAACTGGTGTCAAAGTTCTTTCTTTTGCCTTGAATGTTATAAAAGGATGAAATGGTGGAGCTGTGTAGTCTTCACCTGTAGCTTACTTTTAACACAATGAGAGTTTGTCTCAGGCTAAAATACCTTCAACATAACATTATAGAGACTGTTTATACATTTTTACCTCAAACTTTCTTTTACCAAATTTGATATGGCTGAAAAGCTGGGAAATTTGCATGTTGAGCAAATTTGCAGGGTGAGCAGGTAGGAAGGGACACCTTTGGATTGAGCTGGGTGGCATTTGCGTCATGCGGTACCAGGTGGGCTTAGTCTCTGTCCTCACAACCGTGTGCTGACTGGTCGAGGGGCCTTCTTTGTGGGGCAGAATCCCAGGACCTGTGACTCACAGAGCCCCTAACTGAGTGACGACTTGCTCTTAACTCCTCATTCTTCTCTTTTGAGGATGTTTCTGTTTCTGTTGTTGAGGATGTTTCTGCTGTTTTGAGGATGTTTCTGAGGATGACGACTCGTAGAGGGGCTGTTTGGGTCAGAGATACACTAGAGATAAAGCCCAAGGACACCCTTGTAGTGCTCTCTTTTAAAAGCCTATAATCTCTTAGAAAGCCCCGGCCACTCTAGAAGGCAGTCACGTACGTGGATGAGATGGATGAGTCTGTCCATTGTCCTCCGTCACTCCTACACAAAGCTCTGTTCCTTTAAACCAGATGAATTCTTCTGGTATAAAGAAAAAGTGGTGCTTTGATATATAAACCAGCACACTGTGG
Source organism: Perodicticus potto (assembly GCA_963574655.1). Classification (NCBI taxonomy): domain Eukaryota; kingdom Metazoa; phylum Chordata; class Mammalia; order Primates; family Lorisidae; genus Perodicticus; species Perodicticus potto. Next base: position 1,578 of record CAUYRH010009027.1, read on the forward strand.
GGAAAACATTTAAAACTACTTGTGCAGCTCTAGCATTTCAGTGTGAAAGCCAGGAATGTTTTCCAAGCACCCACATTATTTCATTTTTGAGTATCAATGGGGGATACGTTGAGTTCCAAGTGAACACCAAACAGAAGCAGGCTTGGCGTTTGTTGCCCACAAGCGGCTGTTTTGCCAACCACAGTTCCCTGTATCTACACAGAGTATTGCTGTGTCCAGAAGAAGGGAGAAATGATGTTTTTTCAACCTCAGTTTCTCTTCCCTTTTCAGGAATTTTACATCCCTTAGCAAATATTGTGTGCTAAAACTTTTAGCTACTATCAGTGAAAAACAATGTCTCAAGCATGCTATATAGTTCCATGGCCGGAGAAGTGATTTGAGTTAGAATCCCAATACAGGCATGCCTCTGCAGTTCCAGGCCACCAAAATAAAGCAAATATCACAGTCAAGCAAGTCACACTTTTTTTTTGTTTCTCAGTGCATAGAAAAATTGGGTTTATAATATACTGTCGTCTAATTAATGTGAAATAGAATTCAATCTAAAAAATGTACTTGCTTTAATTAAAAATACTTAATTGATGAAAAGGTGCTAATGATTATTTGAGCTTTCAGGTATAATCTCTTTGCTGGTGGAAGGTCTTGTCTCAATGTTGGTGGCTTCCGACTGATTGAGAAGGTGGCTAATGAAGGATGGGAGGCTTTGGCAGTTTCTTGAGATGGAATAATAACGAAGTTTGCTGCATTGATTGAGTTTTTCACTAAAGATTTCTCTGTAGCATGCAATGTTGCTTGGTACCATTTCACCTACAGTAGAACTTTTTTAAAAACTGGAATCAATTCTCTCAAACCCTGATCTTGCTTTATCAAATCAGTTTATGTCATGTCCGAAATCCTTTGTTGTCATTTCCGCAGTGTTCATCGCATCTTTGTTAGAAGTAGATTTTATTTCAACAAACCAGTTTCTTTGTGAATGAAGAAGGAGCTCCACATCTGGTCAAGATTTATCATGAGGTCACAGCAATTCAGTTACATCTTCAGGCTTCAATTCTAATTCTAGTTCTCTGGTTATTTTCGCCACACCTGCATTTACCTCTTCCACTCAAGCCTTGAACCCCTCAAAATCACTCAGGAGGGTTGGAATCAACGTCTTTCAAACTCCAGTTGTATTTTTACCTCCTCACATGAATCTCAATGTTCTTAATGGGATCTAGAATGGTGAATTCATTTCAGAAGGTTTTCAGTTTACTTTGCCCAGATATAGTAGAGGAATCAATCTCTATAACCTTACAAAATGTATTTCTTAAATAATAAGACTTGAAAATTGAAATGACTTCTTGACCGATTGCCTGTAGAAGGCTTGTTGTGCTGGCCAGCATGAAAACAAAATTAAGTTTGTCGTACATCTCCAGCAGAGCTTTTGGGTGACCAGGTGCATTGTCAATGAGCACTAATATTTTGAATGAATCATTTTTTTTTCTGAGCTGTAGGTCTCAACAGTGGGCTTGATGTATTCAGTAAACCATGCTACAAACAGATGTGCTGTCAATCTAGGCTTTGTTCCATGTACAGATTATAGGCAGAGTAGATATAGCATAATTCTTAAAGGCCCTAGGATTTTTGGAATAGTAAATGAGGATTGGCTTCAACGACAAGTCACCAGCCTCATTAGCCCCTAACATGGCTGAAGACAGTCGGCCTGTCTTCTGAAACTTTGAACCCAGGCATTAGGTTTTTTGTCTATCTAAGAAAGCCCTAGATTGCATCTTCTTCCAAAAAATGCAAAAGACAAACGCCTCTGATGCCATTTCTGCAGTGGCCTGTATGCCGCGGTCCTGAGGTAGGCAGGATACTGACTAAATGCTGTTCTCCTCTTTGTGGGCCACGTGTTTCTACACTGCACATTTTAAACGCATTTCTCTCATTTTTACTCTGAGAACATGTTCTCAGTTAAAACTATTCAGAAAAATCGTTGCAACTTGAATTTATACTGTAGCTTTTGAATCGTCAACATGGAAATTTTCAGTAAGGAACAATTACTACATTTCAATGATCAAATAACAAGTCACATATTCTTTACCCATTAACTGAAGAGCCACAAGATTATATTCAGAAATGCAAATTAAGATAATTACATTCAAAGTTTATTTTCTAGATCTTATAAGAAGAGTTTGAGTAAAACGAACAAATTGCTAAGCTGAAAGAATTAAACATGAACTACAGTAGACTGATTCATTATTTACACATTACTGTCCACTTTTAAATGTAAAACAAATGAGTTTGTCTTGTCAAGAGCAGCTTTAAAAACCCATGGCCATCCTTTGACTGTCTTGGCTTGGGTGGTCCCCATGGTCCTGGCTTCACCTCATGCAGAGGCCCCTCATGTTGACGGTACCTTGTCTCACCGCAGTGATGTTGAAGGGTTGATGTCACCTCCGTCACTGTCGGGCTCAGCCATGTTCCAGGGCTTGATCCAGGGCCTGGCACTTCATAGTGCTTAAATCAATGTATATTTAGCAATAGAACAGACAGATTCTAATTCTAAACATGGGCCTTACTGCAAGCAAAGAAGCAAGTCTTCTTACCTGCAAGGGGCTTATGGAGTGAGGAGTGGCCGACAATGGTCAGCTTCTTGCACTCAGAACATCTCCCCAGTTCCAGGTCATCTGGTTGCTTTCCCTCCCATGAATGCTCTTCTCTGGTCGCTCCCAAATTCGCTGCTGAGTGATGTTGATATTCAGACTCCTGTGGTCGACTTTGCCTACCTGTTGACGCCAGTATTGGCGGTTTAACCTCAGACTGGCTGGGTCATCTGTCATCCTGTAGGCCCCCAAGTGCACTCCAGATAAGACTGCCAACATCAAAGCCTCCTGGTTTAAAGGGAACACAGATTTTTTTTTTTTTTTTATCTAACATAATGGCACTGACCAGGTGGGGCACTCCCAACTCCATAAGCCCTTCAGAAGAAGACATGGCTCTTTGTTTGCAGTAAGGACCTATCTAGAAATTGAAAGGGAGAAAAAATAGATTTCAAACACTCTGACATATATTCTACCACCTCTACTTTGGTTTTGAAATTGGTTCATGCATATAGGTACAAATAATGCTTTCTTCCTAATATTTCTAGTTTTAACTTCAGAATGAATATTTTCAACTATATGGTTGAGTCACATGAATTTTAAAATAAAAAAACACCAAATTTGTTGGCATTCTTGTTATTTCTTAGCAAGAGCCTTGAACATTTTAACTGGGTACTTTGGAAAGTATGCCTTTCTGTATGTGAATTGAGGCCACTGATACATGCTGGTCTAAAGGATAAGATGCTTGTTTTGGAAATACCACTGGCCTGGTATGTAAATTTGACATGTCACACAGCCTGTGTTTTCATCTAAAAGATGGCAATTAATGACCTCGCCCTGGATGAAAACTTAGGAGTATCAAGGACATTTTACAAACTGTAAACAGCTATGCAGATAATAGGTAGGTGGGGAGCGTTGAAGAAGATGGAATTGTCAGAAGCTAGCTGGTCAGTGACACACTAGATCACAAGGCTGGAGGCTGGGAGCTGGACCCAGTGTGGTCAGAAAACGTTCCTACCATCTGCTTCTGATGAGAAGCTTGGTTAGGGAGCCACTGACCCAGGGCTCTCCCTGTGAGTCCTGAAGAGACTCTGTTGTGATCAATTATCTGATCTTTGGAAACTCATCTGAAAAACAGAAATTCTGTTCAGAAGTAAAAGCAGATCTACTTCTGTTATTTATCTAGTCCATGTTTGCATGAATATTATACTGCCTTGAAGTTCTAATTCTATGTCTAGAGCAGTGGTTCTCAACCTTCGTAATGCCATGGCCCTTTAATACAGTTTGTGTAGGTCATGACCCACAGGTTGAGAACCACTGGTCTAGAGTTTGAGAATTAAAAGATTAATTAACTTTGCTGTGTCTTTTTGGTCTCTCCCTTCACCCCCATAAATAAGCACATTGAGGTCAGAATCTATATCCCAAATTTTTAAAATTTTATTACTCCCATAACACCTGGCTAATTATGCAAAAATAGCTCTATGAATAGTTGCTGATTTAATTTGGTTTTATTAAAAAGAATAATTAATATCAATCTGTATAGAGGACATTGGAAATAAAGAGCCAGGTAAGAACATGGCCCACTATATAAAAATGTACTTTTAAAATTTAACTAAAAATTTCCAGAGGCTAGAAATATTATAGATACTAGTTTTTAATGGTATAAAAACCTCATTTCTGTTGCTTTGAACCTTGGCGTGTTAAGATATAGAATCAAACAGATAATTTGTTGGCTCACTGCTGGAAAACATTCTTTTAAAACTTTCCATTTCTAGAAAGGTCAGTTTTGAGTGGCTGCTTATGTGTATCAGCTTGCATCTTGCTGATAGAGCGTCAGAGAAACCATATTGGTTTCCTGGGAGCCACAGAGCGTGTAGCATAGGAAAAAGTTACCTACAGGGACATCACATGCTTTTCTAAGAAGAGAAGACACCACAATCTCAACTTGACTTTGCATGTTTGTAGTCAGGAGGAAAGTAACTTTAATCCCATTATCAAGGGCTGTCAGGCCCTAATGAGATTTTTCTCTTCTTGTTCCCTTGTTCCTTGGCTTTCATTTCTGGTTTCTAAATAGAAAGACTGTACTGACATTCTCTCCACAGAAATAAATAAGTTAATAGTTAATAATTAATGTTACCAGGGCACCATTCTTTTTTTTTTTCAGGGCACCATTCCTGAGTCTTGCAGTAATCAAATGAGGCATGGGTGAGAAAGATAGAGGGAAGCCATTTTGAAAAAAGTAGTTTAACTGTAGGATTTTGTAACTTTTAATAAACACCAATACTGTGATGACGGCATATAATGTTATCTGGGTGTTTATGTCATTTATTAACTAATAGGCTTTACTTTTTAGAGCATTTTTAGATTCACAGCAAAATTGAGCACGAGGGTCCAGAGAGTTCCCACATTCCCTGCACAGCGTCCCCCATTATCGATATCCCCCACTGGAGTGGTGCATTTGTTACAAGTGATCAACCTACGCTGAGGCTCATTACCACCCAACGTCCGCAGTTTACATTAGAGGTCCCTCTTGGTATCGTATATTCTGTGGTCTTGGAGGAACGTCTGGTGACATTTACCCACCCGGAAGGTATCCTGCAGAGGAGTTTAACTGCCCTGAACGTCCTGTGTGCTCTGCCTGTTCATCCGCCCTACTCTCAAGCCCTGCAGCCGCTGACCTTTGTCCTGTTCCTGTGGTTTTACGTTTTCTAGGATGTCATGGAGGTGGGATTATACCGTGTGCAGCCTTTCAGACTGGCTTCTTTCATGTGGTGTGTCTGGCTTGCGAGCTCATCTCTTCTGAAGCACAGAGTGATAGCCCATGGGCTGGTGCGCCTCAGTTTAGTCGTTCACCTACTGAAAGGCACCCTGGTTGTTCTCAGACATTGGAAATTATGGAGAAGACAGGATTCTTTTAAATTACATTTCTTTTATGCTATTTTATTAAAAATAAAAGCTTTCTGCAAAAATGAGAAGCAAATGGAATTGGACTATTGCAGACACCAAGATGAGGAGGAGCGTGGGTCTGGTGAGGGCAGTGGGTGTCCAGCTGCCTCATGTCCAGTCCTCAGGTGCTAATTTCCTGCTCGGGCTACAGTGCGTGGAGGACCTGGGTCCTGCGTTGTCCTGGGATTGCTCCAGTCTAATCAGGTAATGGCTAGACAAACTCTCTCTATGGTGACACACCCAGGTTAGCATGTCCCAATCCTGCGAGCTTAAGCAATTTGCTTGATCTTCTTAGCTTCAGTTTTCTCTTCTGGAAAAGGAGGCAGAGATACTTTATTGGTAATGTGTGCTTTGCTGGTGCAGAAAAGGTTGTCAACAAGTGATTGTGGTTCTCCATGGAACTTACCACTTTCTGTCTTCTTAGTACCTTTACGTATGAATGTTGTGGATTATCTTTCTTTCCTCACAAAAAATATGAACTTCTAGAGATATGTGTATCTGACTGACCTACCAGTGGGTCCCCAGTGCCTAGGAAAGTGGCCGACACACAACAGGAACTTAGTGAATAGCTGTCAGGTGAGTGAATGAACATTCTACGTGAACTGACAGACTTTGCAAAAGCTGCTGTTTGCCTTCTGTCTATATTGCAGGAAGATTGAGCACAGATTTGCCAAGGAAGAGTGAAAATAGCAGCAGGAGTGTTTATCTCTGAATGGGCGACCACTACTGGGGAGTCAGTCAAGTTTATCTGAGGTCCCTTCTTTGGGTATGTGTATTGGATAAGGATGTCCACTCATGACTGTGGAACCACCATTTAATCCCCAAGGCGTTAGGGCACCCTGTCTCTTTCTGACGGGTAAAATGGCTATAAAACATTTTTGCTTTGTAATTATTATTTTTGTGTTTATTTCTTTTCTTCTTTCTATTTTAACATTATTTTGGTAGTGGCAATTTAAAGTGATCTGATGAAATCAAACATTAAAGTTGATGATGGAAATCTAAACCTGACTATAATTGGCGAATTTGCTGATGCTTGTGGCCTGTTACAAACTTTTACCTCCTTAAGCGTTTTGGCCGCCCTGTATTCAAGCACAGTGTGTAGAGGTAAAGTAACTAAGAGCTGCTGGTGCTGGTTGGGTAGGGTGTTGTTGAGGCACTGGTGCTAAGAGGCACTCAGAGGTTGCAGCCGTCCGGTGAGGTCTATTGGGGGAAACAGAGGCAAAGAGGTAGTGTCGTATGAGTATGGCTTCCTCTGTTCACAGCTGAACTTGAAGATACTGTGGGCAGCATGCTGGCTTTGCACCACAGGAATCCAAGGAGGAAGCCTGTCACCATGGGCAGCAACTCTTTGTTGCCAATCTGCTGATCTGCCTCTGGGTTGGGATAACTTTGTGGCTTAGTAATCACTTGGAAGAGGCTGAAAAGGAAGAATAGGTGGAGTGTCTGCTGTAATCTCTTTGTGTGTCTTGCTGTAATCTCTTTGTGTGTCTAGAAGGAGACACAGTGGGGAGGCAGGCTTTGTGTGTCCCTGGGGATAACCCAAGCATTGACCAACTGCCACTGTACCAGCTCTGAGTTAATCTTTAAAAAAGAAGTCAGATTTAAGGCTTCCATGAGGGCAAGGTCACTGCCAAGGACACTGTTCTCCTGGGCAGGCCCCTTTAGACCTCTCTAAGTAGGTTCCTTCCAAGAAGCCTCAGGGGGCTGTCCTGGGATGAGGGCCACATTCTCAGGGTGAGATGTGGGATTAAGCATTAGCATCAGAGCTTTGCAGACCAGTTATTTTAGGAGCTACACGTGACCCTCTAACTAGCTCGTGTGAGTACAGTAACTAGATACTGCCCCGAGAGAGGAGTACACTTATTTATTTATCATGTATCCACTTTAACATGTGCTTTTGATATCATATGAAATAAAATACTGATGGCCGAGGCATAATTTTAGTGTAAGAATTATTTTAGAAGGTTCTTTTCCTAATACAGAGAAAAATAAATAATGGATTCTGTGAAAGAGAAACATGATCTTCCATGTTCCTCCTCTTTTCTAAACATCTGATTTGTAGTCTCCAAAAGCTGCTGTGTGAGGATGGGTTATGCCCAAACAAAGCTCGTGTCAATTTAAATAAGATTTACTATGCTCTCCTGGAATTCTCTTTTCTGTGGTGTGAGGCCTTTAACGAATTCAAATTGGGCTTTTTAAAGTATTCTTAAGTTGTAAACATTGCTCTTTATCATTGTTTTTAAACAAATGTGAAAAGAGGAAAGTCGACACTCTTGTTTGTTAAATGCTTTTATTTGGAGGAAATTTGCTCAGACATTTTACATTATTTTTTGATTATTTTGCCTGCACAGTCTCACAGAGGAATTTGGTTACTTTGGGGAGCAGATGAGAATCTTTCCCTTCTCTAGTTGTAAATCCCTGGTGTGTTTATTTCAGATAGCCTGCCAATTGGTCCGCTTGTGTATCTTTTTTGTGATCACACAGCAAGAAGAGAAACACCAACAACAGTTCCGGGCCACAGGCACGGGAGGGTAATGTGTGGCTGAAGAAAATTCAACATCACATAGATAAAAATAAGAAATTTTGAGTGATACTTGAAGGCCTTTGTACTTAAACAAATACTCACTCGGGTAGCCTATTAGTTGGAAGCTTGCACTTTGAGTGGAATGGTTGATAATGTTCGAAATAATCTCTTTGCTGATAAAGCCGTTTATAATAGCCATTCCCTTCTAGAGCCTCCTCCAAGCCTCATTTCAAGAACACTTTTGTTTCTGAAGTGTTAAATACCTACTTTGCTTTTAAAAATTCTATTTGAATCATTTTGACAATGCTATTTGAAGAATGATTTCTTTTTATAAGATTTCTGATACTTAAAGTGAATTTTATAGATCAGACCTGTTCACCACATAATCTACAACTTCTGAGTCCATCCAGCTGTGGCAAAATACAGTTACCACCATTTCCTCGGACTCCTCTGCACTCCGTGCTGCCCACCTGCAGTCCTAGCCTGACAAGGCCTGTGTCCTAGGAGAGATCCCAAAGATCCGTGTTTTATGGAAAGGCTGTCTGACATCTTGTTCCCTGCTGTACAATTTTAATTAGAATTAAAAACCCCTCATACCTAGAACGAGCACAGTACCTGACATTTACTAAACATTCTGCAAACTGGTTGAGAAACGCCAATGTTTTGTTTTTAATGACTTTGACTAATGCTCAGGACACTCCTTGTCAGCTCAGTTCCATTTCTTCTAGTTGGGCCAACCCCCCTGGAGGATGCTCTTTGGGTGTGAACAACCCTGTGCGTCAACCTGCCTGTCGGAATGTTAAAAAAACCTTTGAGAAAATATTGTGTGGCTCTGGCCCACGATTTCAGGTTGTTCAAAGAGGCCTGATCATCATGAAAATGTTAAGTAATTTCTCCCTGGAGCTAACCATGAAGTAAATAAATAACAACCAGAAACCAAATCCATCAAACCAATCTCTGAACATTTCAAAAGATGCATTTGAGAAGCAGATTGTGTTGATGTAAAATACAGACTAACACAGGGAAAGAATTCATACTAAAATTTACTCAATTCGGAAGGAATTTCATAGATTTCCATTCTCAAACTTTTTACACCTGATGGTGGAATTCAAGTAGACCTAACTATCTTTGTGTTTTGAGAAATGACCTGAAATGGGAAAAATTTATTCTAACATACAAAAAGTAAAGGATGTAAGTAAGTACTTGTGATAGGGGAACACAATATGCTCTTGTGTTAGAGAGCATAGGCCGTGTCAGTGTAGGAATTAACTAACTTGAGGACAAAGTCTTGTGGAGTTGCGTGGCAGATATATGCCTCACGCAGCTATGACAATGAGCAGATACAGGGTTGAGATTACGCATTGATTTTCCTGACCTGTGGACAGTAATGAATAATATGCTTATAGACAGATAGTAGAATAGAGTGACATTAGAAGATGACAGAGTCCTTTCACAAAAGGTGAACTTGTGAAAGGCAGCATCTTTTTCATCTGGAGTCATTTTATAAATGCCACTTAGACATCATGCAAGATGTAAAACGCCCAGAGGTGTGATCAGAGAGAGTGGGCACTCTGACCTCATCTCAGGTCATGTGCAGATGGACATGCTGATCTGGGCAGATTTTGTCTGTCCAAGGATTGATGGAAGACCTGGTGATTCAACCTGAAACTCACCCCCTGCACCCCCAGCCAAGGCAGGAATGGGGTTGCTTCATAGGCAAGTGCTGGTGTTCAGCAGCTCCTGTAATACCTGCCAAGGGAGAACATAAACCACCCCAGGCCCTTTGGTAAATGTATGGGGTAACCAATTTCTTCCCCTTAAAGGTGGGAAAAAGTTAATAAGGAGGTCAGCTACCCCAGCATGATTTAATTCAATTGGATAAAAAAGGAAATAATAAAATATGCATGTTGAAATGGAAAATAGAAAAATTATTCTGCATTTTTGCCCTTTAAAACACAAGACAATTACAAGTATTAGAAGAAATAAGACCTTAGGCTGGGCACTATGGCTCACGACTATAATCCTAGTACTCTGGGAGGCCGAGGCAAGTGTATAGCTTATGCTCACAGTTTGAGACCAGCCTGAGTAAAAAGCGAGACCCTATCTCTACAAAAACAGAAAAATTGAGGCAAAAGGATCGCTTAAGCCCAAGAGTTGGAGATTATTGTGAGCTATGACACCATGGCAATCTACCCAGGGCAACTGCTTGAGACTTTGTCTCAAAGAAAAGAAAAAAAAAAGAAAGAAGAGCTTAATAAGGTTATGAGTTAAAAAAAATGTGCAGAAGTCAGCATTTTTCTATTTACCATCAATTGGTGGTTAATGACAGCACACTGGGACACTAATGGCAGCAGAAATACTAAATACCTAAGAATTCTGATGAGTGGCGTAAAAAAGACAGGAATAAGTGGAGGGATGTCCTATGTGTTTCGGGAATTGTATATTCCATTTCTATGTTAGAGATAATACTTAACACGTTTGTATATGAATTTTACCCTCTTTACCCACATGTGGAATTGTTATTAAATTCTACCCCTAAGCCAAACCAGAACATTTCTCTTCCAATTTTATCGCTCTTACTCTTACTCCGGCACCCTTCACCCTTCTGCCTATTGATATCTGAACTCAGTGGTTGCCTGGAGTCTTGGGAAGCAGATACCCAAGGTCAATTTCTTGTTTCAGCCCATAGCTTCTTACTTCTATGACTTGCACTGAGGTTATCATTCTCTAAGCTTCAGTTTCTCAACCTATGTAATGGTGATAACAACAATAGTAAATATATCTTTTGATTGGGAAGATTAAATGAACTAACATAGACAGAAAAAGAACTCAGGACAATGCCTGCTGCAAAGTGATACCACAGCAAATGTTAGCTCATTATTTTTCAGGGGTTTAATTCCAGACTGTTACTGCTTGATTTGCAATTATCCATAGCTTAGCCTTAAATAAAGGTTTTACTGGTTTACCTATTTTTGTGACTTTTGTATGTTACAGTATTTGTGAGAGTGTTTTGTTTCACTTGTGTGTATTTTCTAGTAGTTTTATTTTTTTCAGAGAAGAGTTATGGTTGACAAACTTGATGAATACTTGTGTATCTGAAAATCTTCCAACTGAATGCCAGTATGTGGAATAAGAGTTTGTAGGTTGAAAATAAAGTAATTTTTCCTTCAAAAATTTGAGAAATGACTCTTTTAGCTTTCAGGGTGGCCAGTGAGAAGTGAGATGGGAAGTGGAATATTGTTCTTTGTAGGTAAAGTTTTCTCTTCTGCCTCCTTTTACATAGCTTTTCAAATATTCTCATCATCTTTGTTAAAGGATTTTATCACTTTGCCTGTAGTTTTTTCATGCACTCTGCCTATGCTGTTGTAGTCCAAAGTCTCCTTTCTATGTATTCTATTTTTTTTCTATTTCTTCTGTTTTTTCTTTGAGTATTTTCTCCATAGATTATCTTTATTTCCACTCTGGAGCTTTTACTTAGTGAATTCTCAAGCTTACACATCTCTCCTGTCTCCTTGTCTAGATTCTGTCTTCCAGCTGATCAATTTATCTTTTTTCATTTGTTTGTTTTTGAGACAGAGTCTCATTTTGTTGCCCTGGGTAGAATGCCGTGGCATCGTAGCTCACAGCAACCTCAATTTCTTGGGTTTAAGCCATTCTCTTTGCCTCAGCCTCACAAGTAGCCGGAACTATAGGGGCCTGCCACCATGCTTGGCTGTTTTTAGAGGCAGTGTTTCGCTCTGGCTCTGGCTGGTCTCGAACTCCTGAGCTCAGGCAATCCACCCACCTCAGCCTCCCAGAGTGCTAGGATTACAGGTGTGAGCCACCACGCCCGGCCATCAATTTATCATTTACCTGCCTTCATTTTGCTATTTAACCCATGGAGTTTAGTTTCAATTGCCAATAATTTTTTTCCTCAAACAGATTTTCCTCCACTGCAGCTTGTAACCTTGTTTCTTATACAATATGATATTGTGAACCTCGAATGATATTAATTATACCACTTTTAGAGTCTGACAGTGGCTGCTTTAACTCTATTTTCCCACGTGTCAGCTTTCTGGTACTTCTTTGTCTTCACGTGGGTTTTCCTAAGAGTCATGTTATCTTGAGAGTCTGTGATCTCCTGTCTGTGGGCTGCAGCTTTGCTTCTCACATAGTTGAGTTCACCACCTAAGGATGATGGAGCTGATGCCTCCAGAGTGTCAGGGGTCACTGGGCATCTCCCTGTATCTTCACGTCCTGACAGCCACGCCTCTTGCTGCTTGCTCCAGGATGGGCCGACAGGTATCTCTGCTTAGTGGTTCTGCATGTGGTTCCCCAGGGAATCGTAGCTTCTGTTCTCTTGCTCATTGAGCTGATTGCCTCTGAACTTGGAGCAGTCCTTGCACACTTCCCAGCAACCTCTTTAGTTCATTTCTGAGGTTGCAATTCCCTCTGGTTAAGGTGAGCTGGTTTTCTTTTTCTTTCATGGATATCCCAAGATCTTTGACCCATATGACACTTTCTCTTTGTCATCTGTCACTTTCACAAATCTTTTAAGTGGGTCCATTCTTTCTGTCATTTTTAGGGCCCAAGGGTGGGAGGAGAATAGGTACATGTGGTCTTAGGGCTATTATGGTCCCTCTCAGGGGCAGATGTCTGAACTATATGAAGGTGCACATGAGCTCCCCCTGGGTAGAGTTGCCAGATAAAACACAGGGCATTAGTTAAATTTAAACTTCACGTGAACAAAGAATAGTTGTGTTAGTATAAAGTTGACCTATCTTTGTGCCGAAAACTTGTGAGTACATTATCTTCTGTTTATCTGAAATTTACATGTGACCAAAAACACCCTGTTGTTTATTTCAATTCAGGTATATATCTTATGTTTTTATTTGTTACATCTGGGAACCCCACTCCGGGTGTCCGTTGAGCAGACACTGCACTGACTCTGGGGTTCTTGTGTGGTGGAGGGTAGAAATAAGGGGAGAAGGAACTAAACATTTTGGGCTCAGACGCACAAACCTCTGTAGAACCCCAACACTGCAGACCCATTTGATAACTTCCACCCTAAGAATGGATCAAATGAAATCCTTCTTCAATGGAGACTAACTTGCGTGGTATTAATTTGGCTCTTTCTTAATCTAAAATTAACTAAACAATCTAAGTCAACAGTTCTCAACCCGTGGGTCGTGACCCACAGGAACTGTATTACAAGGTCGCGGCATTAGGAAGGTTGAGAACTACCATTCTAAGTAATAATAACTGTAAATGAATTGCTGTATGGCCTATAAATAAATGACATTTCAAATATGCTACTATAAAGTCTACCAGGTTGTTTCTGATACTTCCCTTGAAATGTAAAACACTTTCTCAGTAGCATTATTAAACCATGACCTGTAATTATATTTCTAGCATTTCCATTTAGTATCACTGACTTCAAAGATGTTGAATGTTGACTGTGACAGCCAGCTAACTATTTGCCCGCAGCCTCCCGATGACATGCTAAATAAGATTCAGTGTGGTAAAATACAGAGATAGCATAATACATTTTTTTTAGAGTATTCTGACTGTGGGAGGCCAGTGAAATCATGTTAACAGCTAATCATTGTTGACATAGTTGTCAAATGATTGCAAGAACTATGAACACAGCTTTCATTTTTATTTAGCAGAGGAACGGAAAAAACATGCTTTCTTTACTTTAATCTCTGGAATTGAAGTTCTTTACAAAGTTGCCTACATTTTAATGGTTTCAAGGAGGAAATCTGCTCTTTTTATCTTTTGAAAAATCTGTAGATATCAATAATTCATTTTCCCCTTTCTTTGTTATTGCCAGGTGACAGAATTTGATTTAATACTTCCCCAGACCCCTGCCGTATAGAGTATGATTCTGCGAATAAAGAATTAGCTCTTAGTGGCTGTCTGCTTTGGAGTCAGATTGCTTCCTATCTGTTTATTCACATTTGGCCACACTGCCTGTGTCAGGCAGAAGGAAGGAACGAGCTCTGATGTTATCTGTATCTTTAATGGGTTTTTATTCATTGTGTAATCCATTCACAGCTGCTTTTTTCTTCTACTCCAAGGCTTTGTATATTTATTTTTTTTAAATTGCACTCATTTTGTAACATAAACTATTTAAATCTTTGGATCTAACTTACTTTTCTTTTCTGGACCTTTTGATATATAAGAATGTGTGATTCAAGGGCTTGGCTGGCACATGTACCAGGGTGAAGGAAAACCAAAGGAAAGAGAAGTACAACTCAGAATTCTTATTGCACGATTTTTCAGCTGGTTAGTAATGTACTTCCTGGGTCTGTATGTCCCTTTTGGGACATAACATGAAGTCTGTGTGGGTGATGCCTGGTGCCTTAATGTGCATGCAGAGCTGTTCAGCTTTTATTAGGGGTGGTATCTTGTGCCCCTTCCTGTCAGCTCCACGATCTGGTATGTTACGCTTTTTTTTTGAGACAGAGCCTCAAGCTGTCACTTGGAGAGAGTGCCGTGGCATCACAGCTCACAGCAACCTCCAATTCCTGGGCTCAAGCGAGTCTCCTGCCTCCGCCTCCCAAGTAGCTGGGACTACAGGTGCCCGCCACAACGCCCGGCCATTTTTTGCTTGCAGCCGTCATTGTTGTTTGGCGGGCCCGGGCTGGATTCGAACCCGCCAGCTCAGGTGTACGTGGCTGGCGCCTTAGCCCGCTGAGCCACAGGCGCCGAGCCGGTATGTTACTCTTTTAGAGCATGAGTGGAAACCAGCACCTGGAGCTGCCAGGTATCTGGTGCAGGGAGGACTAGAAATCTTGGCCTCACTGAGACATTGAAAGAAGAGTGAGGGAGAGGCGGAGGGCAGGGGGAGGGGAGGAGTGGAGAGTTATATAGAGAGAGACTGGAGAAAAGAGATGAAGAAAAGATGGAGAGAGACACAGTGGGAGAAAAGCGGAGAGAGACGGGAGTGACAGAGGGGGGTGAAGAGAGACAGACAGTGAGGAGCTGAAAATCTGTCAATAAATGCCTGTAACAGGAAATTGCTTCATCACTGAAGCACTTCTGAATCTCAATTATTGGCATGATGATTTCATGCAATACTTAACACACTGGGGTCACCATGGGAGAAAAAATGAATAGTTCTTTGATGTCTGGATTTAAGTCATTATGTACTTTTCATGAATTTTTAAATTCCTGGGAATGTCATAAAGCAGAATGGGGAGAGAGAAAGGAGGGAAGCTCTACTCAGTTTCCCAGAAATAATGACCCGTAAAGCCCCACTGTGTCAAGACGAAAGCCCCTGACGGGGAAAATTTCCCAGGGTAGGAAGTGGGTCTGCAGGGCCCCAGGCCAGGCCTTTGCCAAGGCCGCTCTGAGCGGAGTTGTTCTCTCGTCTTGAGAGAGCCGGTTATGTGTGTTTCTCCCCATGTCCATGTTTGGTGTTCAGTAACAGCCTGCTGGTACCTTGGAGTTGGCAATAAATTGTGGGAACATTTACACCTTGGGAATTGGCAAACCCTACAGACCAGGGCCTGCCCTCCCTTTCCCAGAGAACTGATCATAAACATGGAGCAGCACACCACTGTTGGCCGGCATTCCTGTCCAGAGACCTGTTACTGGATGATCTCAAGGGACTGTGTCCCCTCCCACCTCTCACCCAACCAGGACATTGGCCTCTAAGGTTACCTGTTCTAGGTAATGTCTTGTGTTTTTGATTTTTCTCCTCCTCTTAATCAAAATGTATTTGGCCTGAGTTTCATTCCTAAGCTGCTGCTCTGCCCCCGGCTCCCATAGTAGCAGACCCCATGATTGTGCTGAATTAATAGGATGTGTTTTCTCCATGCCACATTTGAACACATGCCATAGATCTCCTGGGTCTTCTGGAAGGACACAGATCTGTGACTTAACTGGGTCGGACATCAGGCAGTGTTCAGCCCTCAGCCCACAGTTCACTGGCGTCCCCCTCTCTACTCCACTGGCCTTGGTGAACAGAACCAAAGCCACATTAAAAGAGAAAAGGAAAAGTATGTTTGGGTTGAAAAAGATCACTTTTGGGGTCAGTGATATTTCCTGGGGAGCTGAGACTCTTCATGTTTTGTTTACTGAACCATCAGTTTAATTTCAGTAAAATAAAGGAGCACTGGAGATGTGATTTCCACTCTGCGCTCTCTTTGGTGGAACTTGACTGGCCCCATGTCTCCAGGGAGGCAGAAATAGATGTGCCTGCTTTATAATTCCTTCTCCCTGTGGTGAGGACATGCCCTGTGTTCAGATGGCGAGGACAAGCCAGTGAGAAGGGGTGTCCTCTCCCTGGAATCTTGGCAATGCCTTTTCTGTGGGGTCCTGGAAAGCCTCAGAGCTCTCAGCCACCTCTAATCATTCTAAATTCTGGCCTCAAATAAGCGAGTGGAACCAAAAGAGAAAAAGGATAGAGAGAAAGGGAAAGGAAGTGAAATATAGATAAAAATGGAAGAGCTAAGGTTATAAATGACTAAGGAAAAAAATCTCTAACAGCTTGGTTAGCCAGAAATCTCTAGGATTTTGAATGGTTTGTTCCAATGAGCAGAACTAGGTAGGCTTAGATATTCTTACAAGTGATGCCTTTTTATTTTCAATCCCTATTTGGCCATCATTGCCTGTGAGATCCAAGGTGACTCCCTGTCGGCCACCAAAGGGTGATACGGACACTTTTTGTTGTGATCTGGAACAAAATAAGCCACCAAAATAGGTGTACTGCAGGGACCCACAGCAGACTCGGTAAGTTAAATTGTGAGCAAAGTCTAAACAGGAAAAGTCTTAGCCATGTACAATTTTCCTGATTAATTAAGAATACACGTGGCTGTTCATGCTCGCAAAGTCAGGGCTGCCACCACAAACGGATCTAATTGGGCAGAGAAATAACTCTGGGGTCTCCTTGCTTGCAGCTTTTCCTTTATTGACTTATTAATGTGCCCTCCCCTCCAGAGCAGCGGTGGCTAAGGCCCAGTTTGACTCAGGCGGTTAATATTCTCCAACCCCTTGTAAAGTGCCCTGAGGACTTACTTTGCTAACTTCCAGCTTATATTATTGGCTCAACTTTCAAAACAGCTTTGGATTCAGGAACTTGGTAAACATTAAGCTATTTTCAGCACAACTTTTTTTAATAAAAAAAATGTGGGTTTCCTATACTTTGCATCAGTGGCCTTAAACTGGGGCTTACTTTGCCCTCTGATGGACATTGGCACTGTCTAGAGGCAGCTGTAGGTGTCACGACTCGCAGGTGTATGTGCTGTTGGCGCTCAGTGGACAAAGACCGCAGATGCCGTCAGCTGGCCCCAACCACAGAAGTGCCTGGCTGCAAACGTCAGTAAGGCTGGGGCTGAGAACTTCTGCCTTAAGCTCACTCTAAAGGGGAATAAATAGAACATTTATTAGGGAGCTTCTTGGCTGGGCATCTCATGCATTCTTTTATTCCAGAAGTGTTTTGTGCATGGCTGTTGCACTTACCCATGGCCTCCACTCCCGGAGAGGTGTTGACCCCGGCCCTTGCCATTCACCTGTCAGCCGTGGGGTGGCGTTGGTGAGGAAGTGGCCTCATGGGGCCTCCCTACCTGAGGAGGGAGGAGAAACAGGTTGTATTCACGATTCATGGTGGGGAAAATAAACATTCCTCTCGTTCTGAATTCCCTGTGTGAATTATGAGAAGTATTACCTGAAGAAGGATTCTGCTTCCTACGAGGAATGCCTGCCTCATTGCCAACAATAACCACTTCCATTTTGGACTATGTTAAAGATCAGGACACTGTATGTAGATATTTTCTACCCACAAAACGCTCCAGTGCGTTGGTGTTTGTCAGCTCAGCAAGGGTGAGCCCTCGTCTGGCACTCGGGGCTGAATGCTTACGGCCCGCAAAGGCTGCCCTGCGTCTCACCACTCCCAACACCTGCTGCCCTGCAGCGTCCTCCACACTAACCAAGAGCAGCTTTGCTGGTTTCCAATGACAATGAGCATTTTTTTGTCTAATTAGCTGTTGTTATTTAAAAAAGAGTGATATCAACTGAAACCATGAACATGCGTAAAAGAAAAGAAAGCGTGTTGTCCAGAAGCAAGGTCAGGGATGAGTTAGGCCACACTTAGAGAGGCTGGGACTCCATACGCTTGAGGACCCTGCCCCATCTGCTACAGCTCAGGGCACTGTCTCAGGGCCCCGTGGCACAGGGCCGTGCGATGGCGGGACCCTCCTCTGTGTTCATTATCACCATGCAGCATGCAGGCAGCCATTTCTACCCTGGTGCTGGAAACAATTCTGAGATCACAGGCAAACTCCAATTCACTCTGAGATAGAATAAACATATTCCACAGTGCCTGCACATGGTGGATATACCTCTTTCAATGTTTAGTGAATGAATAATTCTTTGAAACATATGTGGACTCACAGATGAAATACCACAACGTCCAAAACAAAACAAAACAGAACGAAATGTGATTCTCAGATTGTCCCTTTCCTTCTGGGTCTTTTCCTAGCCAGACTCCTGTGTCCTGGTGGGAAGGCTCAGTCCTGGCCTTTGATTCATGTGTGTCCCCCCTGGTGTCCCTGTGTGTGTCTGACTCCTCCAGGAACCCCATAACCCGGCAGATGCTTTGGTTTAGCCTTGGCTTCAGGCTCAGCCCCCTCCACGTGACATGTTCAAACTTGGCCTCAGACGGATGTGGGATGTCCAGGGCAGCCGTTCCCGGGATGCTCTGCCTCAGCCTAAGGGGCCTTCTCACAACGCAGCTCTCGTCAGCTCCCCGCTTTACCACATTCTCTTTTAACTTTCTAGGGTTAAATCTCTGTGCCGCTGTTTCGGGGGTGTCCATCTATGATCTAAGTCTTGCGTGCTCCATCACAAACAGCGGCATATTGCGTGGAGTGGCCATTGAACTCCCTTCTGTTGAATGACCTTGCTATCTGCTGGCACCTTTGGATCCCATGGTGTCACTCTGTCTAAGTCACTGTTCCCAACTCTGCTCTTCAGCTTCTGGCATCTGGACCCTGCCCTGCTAATCTCACACCTTCCTTCCAGCTCAGGAGAGCATGGCAGGTCTCCAGCACTTGGGGGTGACGTCCCAGGACCCTTGTGCCCTTCTCTGGCAGGCTGCAGGCTGGGCTTTTTCTGGGAGTTCTTTGTGAGCCCATGAAAGCCGCACAGCCACCTGCTCCCGCCCATCTCCTTGCTCTTCTTTCTTCTCCTTCCATCCTCTCCTCAGGCCCCTCCTGCCTTTCTCTCTCTCCTCGTTTCCTCCTCACTCCTCTCTCTAGTTAATATACTGAGCCCTAGGTGTGGCCAGAATTTGGGGGTAAAATCTCTATGCCCTGCCTGCTCCCTGTCTTGCTGGCGACCTGGTCTGGCAGCCTGGTCTCATCCCTGAGTCCCTGCAGAGTTTGAACCTGGTCCCAGCGCCCTCCTGTTTTAATGGTTTTCACTGGCTTATTGGCCAGGTGAGGTCCTAATTTTTACCAGTGATTTCCATATTCAGCCAATTGGTTGTATTAATTAAAGCTATATAATTTTACTGGCAAAACTGTTAAAATAGAATTTAAAATTTTCTTTAATTATTTTAAGTTATTCACATGATACGGTGGGTGATGGGGCAGTTCTTTCTCCTGCTGACTGTTACAGTTCTTGTTTATCATGGACATTGACAAAAAGCAGAAAAAAATGCGCAATTTACATTCAGAGGAAAGAAATAACACCAGCAAGGACACAGTGGAATGAATAGTGCTGTGTACATAACACGAACACCATGCAGAAGGTAGAAGTTCTGCTTTTGAAGGATTTCACTTCATATCCCTGAGAATGTATCCTGAACACATCTTACTCAGTCAATATAAATTCTACACAAGTGTTTGTATTTTATGTTTGTGTATAGACTTCTAAACTAATTATACAGAGATAGAAAACTGGGAAGATGCATAAAATAATAATGATTATCTCCTGGTGGTCAGATTATGAATGATTTTATTTTTACTTTATTTTATAATATTTTTCTAAATTTTCTGTAGTGGCCATGTGCAGCCCACATGACGAAGAAAAACAGAACTATGAAAACATTATAAAAATATCTGGAAGTGAAGAAAAATTAGTGTTCTGCCGCTTTCTCTGGCTGATCTCCCCTTCTCGTCCCAACACTTATATCCCCCTCAGGTTCTGCCTTTTGAAACAGTTTGTTTGGCTGTTTCCCCAGACTGGGCTCAGGATTGTGTCTGTGACTATAGAGCAAAACTGTGAAAAATCCAATACGGCCTGCGCAGAACTAACTCTGTTCTTTGAACACAGAGCAGGAACTTTTCATTCCACACCTCGCTCTCCCAGCACAGAATTGATTTCCAAAGTCACGTAATGCTATTGGTTGTGCCATAAAGGAGCAAAAATCAAAACAAAAGTCTTCCGGAGCTCTATATGATGTCTTTTCTACGTTGAAAACTGTCAAGAGGCAGATAGAAGAAAACAAAAGCAAAAACAAAACCACACACTGCCGTGCTTTCAGAGAAAAAGTGGAGGGAAAAATTTCCCATAGGACAAATGCAGTTAGTAAACACGACCAGCTGTATATATTTTGAGAGAGAAAAGCAGTGTGTTGATAGTCAATGGCTTCTTTTATTTAAAAAAACATATAGCCCTGTTTTTAATAAAGAGAATCCATTTTAATAAGAGTAGCAGGTTGTTACTTTTTCTACTTTTCTGCATTCTTTCACCAAACAAAATTGGAAATAAAACATAGCACAGAGGATTTAATTTTGAGTAAATGAGTTTGCTTGTAACTTTCATTCAGCTAGATATTTAATGAATCTTGTTAAAAGGGATACATACAGACTTACTGGGTGAGAAGACTGTTATAGCAATATTATTCAACATAATAAGTGTGAACCTGTAAAACGTAGTTATGATGCAGGTTTTGCATATTAAAAATAAATCTCTTTGGGTTATTTTTCTAATCAAATCAAAGACGGGTTTACTTTGGCAACCAACTCTTTGAATTTTCCTTAAGTCATGATCTAGTCCTAAGTCAAGTATTCCCTTTTTTGACTGATGTTGTCCTGAAGAATTTTCACTCTTTCTGGTGAGTTCTGGATGTTATGACGGTGGGATGAAGATGAAGCCACATCATTCTTCTCCTGACTCAGTTGGTGGTACAGAACCCTCTGGAAGGGGATGTGTGGATACTGGGCAGGAGAGATTCTATTCTATCTCCGTGCAGTGATCCCTGGTAAGATTTCTCCCAGATGCCCACCTCAACAATAATGCAGGGCGATCCACAGGTAGGGTCCCACAGGGACCAAGGTGCCAGCCCTGTCATTGAGATCCCATCCCTCACTCGTCCTCAATGTACTCATATCCCTCCATGTGGATTTAAGGCTGTGATATATGGAAGTGAGGGGAATTGAGTTCTCCTGGTTCCTAAATCAGACTTGGCCTCACGGAGGCCCCAACATTATCATCCAAGGGAGAAAGAAGAGTCTGTCCCCAGGGAGTCTACAACAAAGTTTCCACTTTCCACTTCCCATTGCCTTTTTCTTAGCCACCTATTCTAACTAAAGATGCCCTCATCATAGCAATTGCTATTAATGTTAGAATCAAAAAACTGAGATCTCTTTTCCACCTCTGCTGAACTAGGTTGTTAAACTACTCATAATAATATCTGCATCATTCCTGTGGGGCAAGTGGCAGTGACACCCCCTATATTTCCCAGCTTTGAACCACAAATGTCTGTTTCTCATTCATGCTTCAGGTGCATCTGCAGTGGCTGGAGGCAGCGTTCTGTAATTCTCACTCTGGGTGGCAGTCCAATTGAATTCTGGGGCCGCTGTCACCTTAGAGGTTGGGGGTCATTGTGTTGGGAGAGAGAAAGCAAAGTATATGACCATCCGTGGGGCTTTCACAGAGGGGCGGGGTCCCTCCTACTCACTTCTCATTGGTCAGAGAAGCCACATGGCTATGGCCACCCTCAAAGAGATGAAGAAGTTGGAGGAAGACATTGAACAGCACTCACAATTACTGTGATTCTAATTAGCTTCTTAGTATTTTATGTGGCAGGCATTATTCTACTTGCTTTTGCACAGGAGGTTGAACAATTAAGTTGGCAAACTCATCCTAGAAAAGGTGCTCTATGCCTCATTGCTAGAGATCACTACAGTCACCTTCATCGGTAAGCTACGCACAGACTCCAGGGTCTAGTCCACCCTGCAAAGCAGCTTTGGAACTCTTTTGCTGGAATGGTCATCAGAACTGTCATCATACAAGGTCTGACAAGTTTGTGAACTCATCCTAGAAAAATTGCTTTGTCAGGTGGGCAAGGCATTGGCGTCGGTGCATAGCTTCCCAAGGGAACTATTCTGAATGTGATTTTCGTGATTTTCAGCAATGAGATATGTAGTGCGTTCTGTAGGATGAGTTCATGAACTTATTGTCTGACCTGGTATGTAGTGTTGTTTCATTTACTCCTCACAGCGGTGGGAGCTGTGGTGATCCTTGTGTAGTGCACGGGACTTAGAGAAGGTGAGTGCACGCAGCTGCGTGATGCACCTTCTGTGCAGAGATGTATGCGGAATCTAGATCTGTGTTTCCCCAGGGCTGAAGTTCTTAGCCCTTGCACAGTGTTGTTGCATGGTTCTTTTGAGCCACACACCATAGGGACGAGGAATTTGCCACTCCCGAAATTTCATTTTTTGTGTCTACTGGGTCATGTAGCCCAAGGAAGTGCCCTGAAGAGAAAAGACTTTCCAGTGTGGAAACTAGATCACTTCCTGTCTCCTGAGTCAAACACTCAAGAATTCCCCTAACATGGCCATCTTAAGAGCTGCTGTTTTTGACGGTTTTCCGTGTTTAAGATGTTGGGATAATCTCTCTTCAGCCACTGTCTCCTTCAATCCTAACTCTTCATTTCCCACAGGTGGAGTGAGTTTGCCGTTTGGGGCTTGTCCAAAGTCAGAAACATCCTATGTTGTGCAGTCAGGACTAAAAGCTACAACTCTGTGGCTCAGAGCTTGCCTCTTAATCATCCGTGTTTCAGGATTTAAATAACAGTACTCTACATACCCGAGGTTCTTGCAGAGGATTTTCAATACACTTTTGCTGGGAATTCATTGCAAGATGGGTACTTTGGATCAAGCATCACACACGTTTATGCAATTGGTAATTTGGAAGGATAGGAAGGGAAAAGTTATGAACAAAAAGTTGTCTACTCTGCTCAAGAGCCCCAGCACTTTTAGAATTCCCACTTATATCCCCATGGGATGGAGCAGGCAGCTGAGGGCCAGCATCCTCGTTCCAACACTTATGAACAAGGACTTTGGCAAGTTAGTAAATCTCTCTGGGCCTCATTTTTCGCAGATGTGAAGTGGGGACACCTTCCTTGCTAGGACCTTCTACATGAGTTATTCTTAACAGTTGCTTAATGGATGGTGATGGCTCTTTTCCTTTATTCTCTGGTAGGCCTCACCAGCTTCCCCAAGTAAACATCCCACCTAAGTAAAATGTATGCTTCCTTTAAACTCGGCTTTATGCCAAATACACTAGCCATAAATTATAACCTATTACTGCTCGGAAGCCCCACCAATGTAGAAATGTTGGAAGGGTCAGAAAAATTAATCTCTTTAAGCAGGAAAAAGGGGAAAATTGATAGAATATTCAGGAGAACAATGAGGGAGTATGCATGAAAAGCTTTAAATATGTATGACCCATTGACTTAGTGATCTGTCTTCTAAAAATTTGAAATACCCAGAAAGATTTATGAGCAGGAATATTTATCTGGTGTTGTGATAGCAGTAATTGGAAACCACCAAACTATCTGGTTGGTAACTGGAGATGGGCTGAGTGAATGAATATCGCCATTTGATGGATTGCTGTGAAGCCATTTAAACCAGATTTTTAAGTAGTATTCAAGGATTTGCATGAAAATGGAGTACTCCCAATTTTATGATATGAATTTTTTACTTACATAAAGTTTACAAGGAGGACATGCCTCCAAATGTCACCGGAAATCACAAATAAGGCTCTAAGAAGATATAATTCGCTATCACTTTCTTTTTACTTTTTTGTACTTTCTAAAATTTCTTCAAATGCATGTATATTTTGAAAAACATGGTGTTTTTTTTTTTAGGTCACAGAAGGATAAGAAAACACTCTGAGGAATGTGTAGTAGCCATACCTACAGTTTTTAGGTTACCCTGGAAAGCTGTAGAACGCGGGAGCCATCCAGGGAGGACCCCCCAGGAAGCTGGGCCAAGCCGGGATGAGATTTGTCAAAATCTCCAGTCTACATGCTAGTGGGGGAGGAGCCATATCAACATCTCAAGTCAGACATTTCTAAATTTGCAAAATTACTGTCATTTACTGCTATTACAGCTACCAGAAGAGACAATGCCTGTCACTTTCCCAAGTTCTGCTCTGAATACTGAAAGAGCCTTTCCCTGACCTTCCCCATGGTTTCAGGGGCGGCGTGAGTCAGTGGGGCAAGGGGCAGCCTGCCGTTCTAAGTCTGGACTTGGTAGTTACCTAGAAGTGAGTAACACCGATCTCCGAAAGCCCCAGCAAAGCTGCTTACCTAGCTCTGCTCTCCTCGTAAGGGGGATAATAATACTGATTTGCTTACCTAGCTCACTGGGGTGTTGTAAAGATTAGTTAGACTTTGCTAGTCAAAGGTCTTTGAAGTTTTAGTGCCCTGAATGGTGTTATTACTAATAAACCCGTGCAACTTTCATCTGCACTGCTGCCTTATTTGTAGCATTTAATACTTCAGTGCAAGGAGCCAGTCTCCCGCTGCGCCCGGACGGGCTCAGGCCTGCCCAGACCTTCCGCCCACCCCTGCTCCCACCTTGAGGCACAGAGCTGCCTCTGCCTGCTGCCTGCCTCAGCCTGACTCTGCCCTGTGCCTCCCGGTGCTCATCTATGAAATTGTGCCAAGGCAGAAAGACACCCTTACGTTGCTTACGGTCTTCTGGCCTGTGCTAGGAAACAAAGCCATTTTTTTTCTAGCTGTGGCCACTTGGGCAGCCATGGGGTTTCTCAACATGACATGGCCAAACAGAAGCTTGGAGACCTCTGACCAATACCCTGAAGTTCCCACCCTTTGGAAGGGGAAAGTGCCCAGACTCATAACCCATGAATAAGTAACTGCTGCCCTGGCTGAGAGCAGGTCGTACGGCTCCTTTCACTATTGCCAGCACCTGGATTGTTTTGCTGTCACAGGATTAGAAAGGCTGAGCCTTTGAGGAAGAAAATTGACTTGGACAATTACTTATGAGGAGGCCTTTGCTATCCTTTACTGCTTAATAAGAATAATGAAGCTTGGGCGTCGCCTGTGGCTCAAGGAGCAGGGCGCCAGTCCCATATACCATATACCAGGGGTGGCAGGTTCAAACCTGGCCCGGGCCAAAAAACTGCAAAAAAAAAAAAAAAAAAGAATAATGAAGCTCATCTCTGCCTTATCACTGCCGAGGCTCACTCTCCTTGTCCCTCACACCTGCCCACTCCTGTGATAAACCTGAGACACAAGGGTACGAAAAAGCACCTCTCCTTTGGCAGTGACTGTGAAGAGTACTTTAGAAATGTTTATTGGGAGTGGATGCCAAGGATTTAATGCTGAGTGGGAAGAGGAAGAATGAGAAAAATCAGCCAACTACTCAAATGAAACCAAGCCCAGGTCATTAGCACTGAAATATTTATCAGAAATATTGAAAATAACTACATAGCAATGTGGGAGCACATAGTCTACTTTCCCAAGTTAGAAACTTCAGAATCAGGCCTAAAAGGGCAGTGTACCTTCTTCAAACCCATGGAATCCCCCTAAAAATCATTTACTATCCCCCTAGAATCATCCACCTTTCCCCTTCCCCTTCCCCTAATTAGCATGATATTTAGCTGTTTACCTCACTGGGATATTAGGCAGTCACTTGGGGATTCTCCCTTGTGCACTAACAAATTTGTCAGCCTTTTCTCTTATTATAAAAACCAAAATAAGCATCTTAATATTAAAAAAACCCAGAATCATTTTAAAGTCTAGTTTCTTTCAGAACCCGTTCCTGATAGTCAGCTCCCAAATTCTCTGTTGTAAACATCCCCCAACCTGGAACAGCTATTTTTTTTTCAGTCATATACACATAGATCATGAATACACTTATGCATATGTAGGGTACAATGTGTTGATTTGTTTATACAATTTTGAGTGCTTATGTCAAACTAATTAATATAGCTTTCACCTCATTTACTTGATTATTGTGTTAAGATATTTATGTTCTATACTTGATAGATTTGACTTGTACCCTTGCAGTATGCGCCATAGGAACAGCTTTTTTATCCAGCCATTTCAGCCACCTTGACAGTGCGAGGTGCACTTTCCTCAAAGGCCCTGTGACTCTTCTCACTCCTCTGGTTTAATTCTGCTTCCCAACGTTCCCCACTTGGGTACCCCAGCTTTCAGATCTGACTAGCATTACATTGCCCTTGATATAAAGTAAGAAGCAGACTTTACTTATATGCAGATTCTTTCAATAGTGTTAAAGAAAAATTGCACTGGGTGAGTCAACAGGTAAGGGAGGCAGTAAAGACTATTGCAGTCGGGCTGAGGACGTTGCCATGGGGTGAGAGACTGAGCTTGGCTGCACTGAGACCACAGGCAGGAGGCTTCTCAGCACTGTGCTGCTCAGCGGACAAGTGCTGGGGGTGTCAGGGGAGGCCGGCCAACGTGATGAGGCCATCTGCCTTTGCTAATTGGTGCCTATCAAAATTAGACTCTGTCTTAGTCTATTTTCTGTGGTTATAATGGAACACCAAAGATGGAGTAATTTATAAAGAAAAGGCATTTATTCTTAACCATTGGGGAGGCTGGGAAGTTCAGGGTTGGGGGGCTGCGTGTGGTGGTGGCCTTCATATTGCATGATGGTGTGGTGACACGACAAGAGCTGCCCCACCTCCACATAGACCCCTGACATTTGGGGGACACATGCAGGTTGCAGCAGGCTCCTGGCCTCTTGTGGAGACTGGGAGATGGGATGGGGGTTCTTTCTTGATCATTACGTCTCACGGGGCTGGCTCCCAGATCCTTGAGAAAGCCAGAATTGGGGTGTCAAACTATCCAGAGGCTTGGGGAGATTCACATCTCAAAGGGGTAGAGGAAAAATTTACAGTTGCAAGTTTTTGTAAGTAAATTCCTTGAGATAAAGAACCTAGAGTCAGGAGTCTAAAGTTGAGTCAATCTGGGGGGTATGTGAAGGCCTTCTCTGTGAGTAGCTAGCACTAGTTTAACTGGTAACTTTGCTCCAGATTCCCTGCCAGTGGTTGAGCCACACTGAAGTTCTCCCTGCAGTGATGTTCTTACCCTCTCCCTTCAGGGCCCTGCACAGTCCTCTGTGTGCTTGGCGATGTCATCTTGCCATTCGACGCAGTGAATAATTCTTTTGCTGAAGGACGCAGATGGTTGTAAAGCAATGAAATACCTACGTGGCAGTCAACCCAGTGGACTGTAATTGAGTATACAAGGGGTGGGGAAACTTCATGTTGGAAGCCACATTAACTTAGCCATAGTTGAACAAGGTGACATTCAAGAAACTTCCATCAGATATACTTAAAAATGTACCTTATTTTGTAAAAATCTAACTACAATATACTTAATAATTAAAAAAAGAAGAACTATTTGTTAATTTTAAAGTTTACTAACCTCTGAATGACTTTGTTATGTCAGCTTTTTGTTGGAAAGCACTTGAATATTTGTTTGCATCATGGAGCTGGGCAGTTTCAACTGATCCTCTGTTTGGCTGTCAGTCATTAGTGACCCTGAGGGTGTCTTGATTTGGGTTAGGAAGGAGAATGTAGATTCACAGCAGTAAGTGGTTGAAAGCAAGAAAGCATTTTGGGGCATGTTGTGGAAAGTGGGTTATTCTGCTGCATTTGTCCATATTTCAAAATTGGATCTTTTTTGTCATTAAACAATGACTTTAAAATGCCATCTACTGACAGTCAAGTCCAGCTGTAGTTCTTTAGGTGCCTTGGTCATATCAACAGATAAGGCTGAAATGCTAATTAGAATGTGATGCCATGATTCTCAAAGTCATTGAAACTTCTATTGCATTCTGCAATTAATAGTTCTATAACAGCTGTGTACTCTTCAAATGATTCACATGTATCATCCTGCTTATCGACGACGTTTGCTGCCTGAAAAAAATGTTCATCCAAAATTTCCTTTTGAAGAAGTATTCTACCTTTTTTCAAAATGCTATTTTTTTTGCCACATTCATATGTAGACTTAGTTTACCTTGCAAAGAAGTATTCAAGTTGTTTTGACTTGACATGACATCACAACACATACTGTGTTTCTATAGAAATCTTTCAGTAATTCACATTGCTGATTCTGCTCTCTTAAAAATTTAATTGTCTGTTTTCACAGAGGTAAAATTTGGCTAACACACCTGTCTCTGTCATAGGCAACACACTTCAGAAGATATAGAAAATCCACACTGAATATGTCACCCTTCAACTTTAGAATGTTACCAAACTGATGGTGCCATGTTGCATTTGGAAGAATATGGTTAACAATACTTATGACTTGTTACAAAGTGTCACTTTAAATAGTAGCACAGAGGTTTTGCTGATGCAGGGTGGAATGAAAAGAGAGCATCTATTCATTCTTTTTTTTATCTGTGCAATAAACCCTTCATGTTTTCCTGTCATGGAAGGTACACTGTCCATCCATACATTCACCAAATTTACTGAATTTAATCCAACTTCATGACATTTATCTTAAAAGTTATCAAATATATCTATTTCCTGTGTTCAGTTAGCTAGAGTACTCAAAGTGGGTAACTCTTCATAGTAAAGAAAATTTTCTGTTATGACCCAAATGAAGAATAAAACATGCTCTGAGTCTGTAGTGTCAGTAGATTCATCAAGAATAGTCAGATCATGGGTATTTTCCTTTTGGAGTATTGCATGAAGTTGTTATAAGTTGAGGGCTAATTCATGCCACTGATCAGTTGTGGTACTCCTTGAAAGAGGCAGTTGTTTGTACTTTGAAATGTTGTCAGAGTCTAAGCTTCCTAGACTTCAACAGTGCATTCTTTCACAATTTTTACAAAAAGAAACGTCTTCCCTTTCCCCCCTCAATATATAAACTACTTTATAAGTTGCCTCAGTGGTATTATTTCCAGGTCTAATTGCTGCTTGAAAGAATTGTCTTTGCTTTTGCTTATCATCTTTTAATTTAAGCAATACAACCTTTCAAGCTTCTACCCCTAATTTAAAATATTTGTGGTCCTTGTGAGTGCTGTAATTCTGGTAAGCATTGAGTTTCTTTAATGTTGATGGTGTAGTGTCACAAAGCAAGCAAATCATCTTAGCTTTAGCAGAAACAATACTGCAATTCCCAGTCCTCATTAAAAAATCTGTTCTCTTCCTTCGGTGTTCTCTTGATCTTTGACGTGAAGGGCTGTTAAGCAGACGGAATTAGAAAATGCTGTTGAGCTGTGCAACTTTTCACAGATTCCACTTCAAACCAAGACAAAGTGTCCCACTGTCAAAGCTGATAGTGGACACCCTCGACTCCCATAAACTCTCACTAGCCAGTCTCCTGCAGTGGCCACCAGTCGGGAGGGGGAACTTGGAACTACATCATGAGCTTAGGGGCTGTCAGTTTAGCCCTCATGGCTGACTAATGTTCTAATTCTGCTGGTCAACCTGGAAAGATTATTTCATTTAAACTTATTTTATTCTTTGGTATTTTATTTTATTTGAGGTAGGTATTTTAATTTTTAATTTTTTATTAAATCACAAACACATAGATCATGTATACATTAATGCATTTATGGGGTACAATGTGCTGATTTTAAATACAATTTGGAGTGCTTACATCAAACTAGTTAGTATAGCCTTCACCTCACTTACTTAATTATTGTGTTAAGACATTTAGACTCTATGCTGAATAGATTTGACATGTACCCTTGCAATATGCACCATAGGAAAATGTCCATTTTTAAAATAAAAGAAATACATAAAGAAGAAAAATGTATTAATAAGAATAAAAGGATTTGTTCTGTAAAATTTGGATTCAGTCAATGGGGTACATTTAAGGATCTAGAAGGCCACTTGTCACCCCTTGTACTTGTGGGAGTACATAGTTGTCCCCTGAGTACTTGCAGGGGTTAGTTCCAGGAGTCCATAAATACTGAAATCCATGCATGCTCAAGTCCCTCAAATAAAATGGAGTAGCATTTGCTTATAAATACACACATCCTCTCCTGTACTTTAAACAATCTCTAGATTCATTACGCTATCCAATACAAAGCCTGTATATCACTCTGTTGGAATGGATTCAACTTCGTGCTCGCTATGTGACAAATTATAGTTTTGCTTTTGAAACTTTGTCGAATTTGCTCCCTGTACCTCACCCTGCAACAGTTTTGACCCGTGCATGGTTGGTTAATTCCATGTGGAATCCGGGGATTACAGAGTAGATTGTGGCAGATCATGGGTGCTTAAAACACTCCTTTTTGGATTAATAAATTTCTTCCAATAGTTTCAAGACTGACACATGTGGTCTTTTATCTGAAAATTGTCTAAATTTTAGCCCTTATGAGAGTCATATATTTTACATAAGATTATGATTTTAATGTGAAAATTAAACAAAAATTCAAATGCAGACTCACAGATAAGCCAGAAGTTTCATAGGAATTATCTGGTCACATGTTAAGACTGTGACTCTGGGGTCCTGACTTCGGAAGCCCAGGGCAGGTCCTGGACCCTGCATTTTGATATTTCTTTAGTGATTCTGGTGGGGAACCAGGACCCAGAACTAAATGACCTGGTGTCGTATGTGTACAGTTCCATAGCTTGTGCCGATGACTGGAATTGGGGCTCCCCAAACTAGCTATGCGAGGAAGCATTGTGAGGGGATGACTAGGAAACAGGTGTCGGGGAAGGATGCAGCAAAACTCCCAGCATGGGTGGTGTAGGCACCATAGGACTGACTGGCTGGCAACTGTGACAGGAAACCCAAGTGCATTTAGGACTAATGATCTTGTTACAGGTCTAGAAGATCACACAGCAAGCAATCGTCTGTGGGCACTTTCATCACTTTCTCACATTTTCTCCTTGTTCCCACTTAAGAGTGGGTATGATTGTTAACTGGCTTTAATGCCAGAGTCAAGGCTGCTGCCGCCCAGGTGCCATTCATGTTTGGGTCCCAGCTCCCTCAGTTTGGGATTTGAATTGGAGATCCCCGTTTGAACTCTGATTTGACTAGCCAACAAAACAAAACATATAGTTTTTGTAAAATATATTGATGACTTTTAAAAGTAAAGAAAGTTTTGATCACTATTGATTTATAGTAGAGCCTCAGGTCTGGTAGCGTGATCCTTCCTGCTTTGTTTTTATTTAAAATAGTCCTAAATTTTAAAGAGTAATAACATGGAAGAAAGTTCATCCTGGTGCCCTTGACCAAGCAAAAGACAGTGTATAAAAGGGCAATGGATCACCAACCACCATGCTCATCTTAGAACATGTGAGAATTGATTTGTCAGGCCCTCTCTTCCATTGCTTTCCTGATCTTTCCTCTTTAACTCTTTACACTCTTCTGGGAACATAGCAGTCCCTGAGTATGTATTCAACTTTCAACTTCTGTCTTGGAATTCCCCTCCATGCCCACTTCCTCTCTCTCTCTGTTTCCCTTTTCCTCATTTTTCTTAATTTTACCTTTCCATTCCTACGTTTTTATTTTACATCCCCTTCACCCCACCCTTCTCTCTTTTCTCCTCCCCTCTCCTTTTTTCAATCAGCCTTTCTCTGTACACATCTGTCTTCCTAACTTTAAGGCTAAACAATGAAAGAAAGATATTTGTAATTATTTCTTGCAATTACTGAATTTATTATGTAAGTTCTCCTGCTAATTTTAAACTAATGATGACTGTGTAATGTATGTGCATATATATATACGTATATACATATGTATAGACACACGTACACAAATACATATATATCCTCATGCATCATTTTAACAACAGGAATATATTCTGAGACTGCATCACTAGGAGATTTTGTCATTGTGTTAAGATCATAGCATGTACTTGCACAAACTGAGATGGTATAGTCTACTACACACTTAGATTATGCAATGTAGCCTACTGCTCCTAGGCTACAAATCTGAACAGCGTGTTACTGTATTGAATACTATAGGAATTTTAACACAATAGTAAGTATTTTGTATTGAAACAGAGAAAAGATACATTAAAAATATAGTAGTATAGGGCAGTGCCTGTGGCTCAAAGGAGTAGGGTGCCGGCTCCATATGCTGGAGGTAGCAGGTTCAAACACAGCCTGGACAGAAACTACAAAAAAAAAATAGTATTATAATTTTATGGGACCTTCATTCTATATGTGCTCCATCATTGAGTGAAACGTCATTATGTGACACATAACAGTACATATAAAATGTCAGGTTGTTCTTTAGAAACAAAAGCAACAGAGTGTCGTTTTTATGTATGGGCAGGTTTTTCTTATGTACTTTTTTTTTTTTTTTCCTTTTTTTCTTGCTTGCTTTCTTTTTCTTTTCTTAGTGTTCTTTCCCATGGTTCCTCCTCTAACATAACATTTTGGCCATTCAAAAGTGGCACCTTGACCTATGAATCTGTTCCTGACCTTTTAAAAGATCAATACATCTCTACAGTAGTCATTTTTTTTATCTTTTGAAATGAATGGAAACTGATTTCAAACTTTCCCTTTGCAAGCATAAGCAGTTTTGGAAAGTGAGAGGAAAGGAGCTGTTAGGTCTTGTATTTTACACAATTAAACAAGCTGCCACCTTGGCACAGCACACCAGGAAAATGTATCATGCTTCTAAATGGTTCTTTTCTATGTTATTATGTACTCCAGCCACGCAGCATCCAAACTCATCTTCCACTCGGACAGTCCAGGCCCCTTTCCACAGTGTGGAGCTCTATTACGTTATGCCACTTCTTATCTTACAACCTATTTCTAGGCTCATTTATATGCATGCAAAAGTGGGTTTCTGTCCTCTGGAGAGCTGGCAGGCACCCCGCGGTCTGATTCTGCTTGTCCCTGAACATTAAACACTCTGTTGCCAATGAAAAACCGCCAGAGAAATCATGTAGATCGACAGTCTTAGAAATTCCACTTTTATCTCAGTCGATTAGCATGTTTTTTTTCTTCCTACTGTCAGCACAGAAAGATGACAAGTTAAGGAAAATGTAAAATTAATGCTGATGGAAAGGCAACTTAGAAATAGAGAATTACAGAGTTTGGTTTTCAGAAGTAAAAAGATACATTTCTACCACCAGTTTTGTTTTTTTGTTTTTTTTTCCAGTGAAAGATTACAGAGACTCGACCAAATATTGCTGGAAAGTGAAATTCTCTTCAATAAATTTTACCATTCTATTGTCTTTTACTATAAAATAAGGGGTGTGTTATCATGCTCTCAAGCTAGGGCCCCAAATTAATTGTCTTTACATTCCTGAGTCCTTCCTAAGGTGTTCCTACCCCTTCCATGTCTTTGAGCTCTTTCTCAAGCATCAGCAATGACCTCCCATTTGTCAGATCCCATCTCCCCTTGATTTTCATCGTCCTGGCTGCTTTATGTTTCTAGACACTCTTGCATACCTTCTCTTGATTTCTTAGTCTTCTCTTGGTTTCCCTAACAGCATGTCCCTTTGTTCACCAACCTCGATGAATGATTATTCTTAACCATTTTTCACTGGCTCTTCTCTCTCTTCCTACACTCAAAGTGTGAATTTTCACCAAAGCTATGATCTTGGCATTCTGCCCTTTATCTACATTCATTCTATCTTCTCATCTTCAAAGAGTATTTATCTACCTATCTATATCCCCAATCACCAACCCCTATATTGCTCATTTGAACTACAATATATCATAATTCAAACTGTCTACACAGCATATTTACTGGGATAACCAGGCACTAAAATCCTAAATTCACCTTAATGTCAATGTTCTCAAAATTTGCCTACTCATTTATCCATGTCTCTCCCCACTTAGTGCACCCTGATGATTAATTTTATGTTTCTTTTTTTTCTTGACTGGGCTTAGGGACACCCATATAGCTAGTAAAATATTATTTGTGGGTATGTCTATGAAGGTGTTTCTAAATAAATTAGCATTTGAATTGGTAGACTTAGTAAAGAAATTACTTATACCCATGTAGGTGGACATCATTCAATCTGTTGAGGCCTGAATAGACCATAAAGACAAAGGAAGGACACATTTGCCCTCTTTTAGAAACCTTACATATCAGTGGTCTTAGACTAGACCTTAGGACTTGGACCAGGATTTTCACTATTAGATCCCCTAGTTTTTAGCCCTCTAGGCTTGCACTGGAATTATGCCATCAGCTTTCCTGTTCCTCTAGTCTGTAGACAGTAGATCATGAGACTTCTCAGCCTCCATGATCACATGAGACAATCCCTCATAATAAATCTCTTTCTATATATGTTTCTATTAGTTCTTTTTTTTCTAAGAACCCTGACTAATTCATGCACTCTATATCACGACCAACCACCCTCTTCCTAAACCAACCTATCAAACAATCTCCAATACATTCTGTCTTAGTTTAAGAACTTCTGTGACACTTTAATACCTGCTGCTTAAATTCAAACTTTTGTGCATGACACTGATCTATCTAATCTTGGTTTCCATGACTCTTCAACATGGGCCAGCACTGCTGATCAAGAAAGTGTATGTGTTACTTCACCAACCCCTATGTCCGTTCTACCTCTTGAGTTTTTCTTTTTCTTTCTAGGTAATATGGACTTTGCCTAGTCCATGTATCTGTTGGCTGATTGTAACTTCTCATAAGACAGACAGTTATGTGATAACCAAATCTTACTTGGCTATCATAAGTGATTGTATACAGTCATTTTATACTAATGGTTAATAACAACCCTGTGAGTCAATCGGGGTTGTGTGGAACCCCCCACTCTGTTACTCACTTGTACAGCAAGTTATTTAACCTCCATAGGCTCTGTTTCCTCATTTGTAAAAATGGGAATAATATACTACTTACCACATAGAGTTATTGGGAGGAATATAAGAAATAATGCATGTATGTCATTTAGTGCAAAGCCCACTCCTTAATAAGTGCTCAACTAAAGTTAGCTGTTATCTTTTAAATATATGACTTCACCCTGATGAAGCCAATTTTATAATATATTTATTTAACAGATAAATCATATGCATATATGGGACTGGCCATAACAATATACACGCATTGAATACTGAAAATATGCTAATGCTGGTGTGGGGATCATGGGAAACCCGCTCTTTTCCCCCTGGAGTTCACTGAAAGATCAACTTATATTCTCTGTGCCTAGTAGTCATATTTTGGGGTGAAATTCCCTTAGCTCCCTCACTGGACATTAGTTAGTTGGTGGAGACTGAAGTACTATGAGGTCACAAGATAGCAAGAAGAACAAGGGCAGGCTCTCTTTCTGTTCTGTTTGGCAGTGTATCTAAGATGAGCACATTGATTAGAAATGGTTGACTCTTCATGAATTACACAGAATCCCTGGATTTGAAATTCAAATCTAAACCGGTATCCCCCAGATTAAGGCTTCTAATTAATACTTTTCTGCTAGGACAAGGAGGGCCCATTGAGAAGCTTGGTTCCGAATTTTTTCTCATGTGATCATGAAGAGTTTCTCTTAGGAGGTGACTGAGAGAGTAGGAGGAGTCATTTGGGTTCATCATTCACTAACTCAGCCTCTGTCTTCCATTGTATATTGAAAGAAAGTCTCCTTGAAAATATACCAGAGGTAATGTTTTATAAAATATAATTAGTTTCAAGTAGTTTTTTTTTCTTTTTTAGTTTCAGGTTAATGTGAAGGTACAAACAACCAAGTCACAATATTTGAATTTGTTAGATAGAGTTTCTCTTGTAGCTATGTTCCGCACCCAAAGGGTGTGTCATATACCCCTACATTGTGCCCATTCAGTAGGAGTACCCCAAACCCTCCTCTTCTCTCCCCTCTCCTCTGTGCTCCTTCCCCCCAACTTGAATTGAAATGAGTTTTTCTCCTATGTGGGCATGAATTAGATCATCTATTGGCTTCATATTAGTATTGAAACATTACTATTTGCTTTTCCATTCTTGTAATACTTTACTGAGAAGACTATATTTCAACTCCATCCAGATTAGTACAAAAGATGTGAAGTTACCATCTTTTTATGGGTGAATAATACTCCATGGTATAGAGGACATAAAGCAACCATAAAAATGTATATGATAAAACCTAAATGATTCCATAACACTCCTTACCTATCAAAGTATCTTCAGCATCAAAATTAAGAGAACAATATATTCCCATTACTTTTCTAAGTTTATGCAGCAGGATGAATTTAATAGATATATAAAGAAGTCTGGTCCCGAGATAAAACTATGAAGTGAAATAAATTTCCTTGGTACCCCCTTCATACCTTTCTGGGTCCTTATCCTACATTTTCTCTGTCTTACTCCTAAGTACAACTCTCAAGTTGACAAAAATAAAAACCACAAGGGAGTGCCACACAAATGGTCACACTTGTCCAAAGATTTTTAAGGTCCAAGAATACACTGTCTTTTTCATCCTCCTTTTCTGCTTTTGCTTACATCACTCATTCCCTGCAACAGCTGAAGA
The DNA here is from genome assembly GCA_963574655.1 of Perodicticus potto. Lineage (NCBI taxonomy): Eukaryota > Metazoa > Chordata > Mammalia > Primates > Lorisidae > Perodicticus > Perodicticus potto. The sequence continues at coordinate 38,234 of CAUYRH010009027.1, forward strand.
AAATGTTACCTGATTATCATGGTAAAAACTATGCACACTGGTGTGTGATGGCTGAGAAGTTCAGTTTTCAGAAATGCTTTTACAATGTGGGCTAATTGGCACAAGAGAATCTCTGACGTTGGAGCTGTCAGAATCTTAGATTTGGTTCTACATGCCATCTTTGGCAATTCAGTCTCTTGTGTTTTTTTTTATTTATAGAGAATTTTTCTAAGTGTTATTATGCATGATTACTAAAAACAATAGTAATGAGACATAGCGCCTTCCCTCAAAAAAGGCTTATTTTCCATTCTCATTGTTCTAGGGTGGGGATTTGCAAGCACACTTTGAAAAGGTCCAGTTTATAAATATTTCAAGTTTTGTTGGCCAAGAGGCAAAATCAAGCATATTATGTAGGTACTCATATAACAAGAGAGAAAATAAATTTCTGCACATATTTTATTCATGAAATTAAAAACTTTATTTATTAATACTGAAATTTGAATTTCATATGTTTGTATGTGTCAGAAAATATTCTCCCTTTTGTTTTTTTTCCCAACCATGTAAAAACTATTCTTAGCTTGTGGGTTGTACAAAAACAGACTGGGAAGGGGGTAGGGTGGAAGGGACGGTGGATTTGGCCATAGTCTGCCAAAATCGGTTTTAGGAAATACTTTAGGTGGCCCAAATTCATTAATCCAACTTCTTACCTTCAAAAAGAAAGAACATTTACCACCAGATATCTTTGAGTTGGATACCTATGATCTACTAGATTCAGTAGATAATTAATATACATGCTATATTGGTCAGGGCTCTCTTGAGGGTTGCAAGTCACAAAAGGCTCAATTAAATCAGCAGAGACAAAAAAGGGGGCATACATTGGTCAAAATATAAGGAACAGTGGTAGAGCTGATACTAGGGAAAGTTTCAAGTGAGACCTAAATGCTGTTAGGATTTTCTATCCCTGTCTCTTATCACCTGTTCTCTGACTGAAGATTTCATTTTCAGCCACTGCAAAAGAGTCTACATGGTTGGAAAATATACATAGCTACCCAGGGCTTTAGACTAACATTATGCCCACTCAACCCAAGAGGATAGTTTGTGATCCCCTGTTCAGTATGCAAAAATCCTAGGAAGGATGGCAATAGCAAATGCTGTCAGCATTTCACCCATATCCCCTCAAGGTTGGTTGAGTTACAAGCTCACGTGTCTCCCAGTGAGCTTTTACTTCCACCAACCAACACCTGCATCTCTCTGTTGGAGGACTCGCCCTCAGGCAGCTGTAACCAGCTCACAGGGACACAGAGATTGCTAGAAGTGCCTGGCTGGTAGCCTTCCCACCATAGCTGACAGGTGTGGAAATATCTTCTTACTTTATTACCCAAAGTGAGGAGTAGCCTACACGGTTTTCAGAGTTCTCTTATGGTATGCATAGGACAAAGCCTTGCTTGCAAGGCTGGCCCTTGGCTGGCAGAGTTCTCCTATGGTATGCAGTCAATAACCCCTGCTGGCCTTAGAAAGACTTGCTTGCAAGGCTGGCCCTTGGCTGGCTTCTGGGACTTGGATTTTGGAAGGATTTCCACTATTCTCTGATAAAAAAATCACTGTGCCTACACTGTTTGTTATAAACAATGAGATTTAGCTGCACACCTGCTTTCCTTCTGGGAGCCTGAAATTTTGTATATGCTAGGCAGAGGGTCCCTACAGAATGACTGGCCCTCGGATAAAAACCCTAACCACTGAACCTCTAAGGATCATCCCCCTTTTGGAAATATTTCATAAATTGTCACAATTTTGTTTCCTGGAGGAATTAAGTAAATCCACTGGGAGAGGACCATTAAAAGCTTATGCCTTGTTTCCTTTGAACTTCGCTCTACACACCCTTTCTCTTTGCTGATTTTGCTTTGGATCCTCTCACTGTGATATATCATAGTTGCAACTGTATGCTGCAGACCTGCCAGTCCTCTGAGTGAGTCACTGAACCTGGGGGCACTTTGGGGACCCCAACACAGTACCCTTTGTAAGACCCTTCTTGACACTGCACCTTTGCATGACAATTCTCTACCTCCCTGTCCCACTTTCCTCTGCCTCACCTTTCCTCTAGATTTTTCTTCAGGATACTTTTTAACCACTTTCATACCATACCGCATCTCAAGAACTGCTTCTGAGGAAACCAGTCTAAAATAAATTCTGATTATCTCAAGGCTTAACTAATTACCATAATCAGGAAAATAAAGTGCTATGACTGTCCAATCTTGGCCAAGAATAAAAAGGCCTTTCCCCAGAAATCAGGGAAGGGAGGCCAAGTGCTGGGCTACCACAAACAATAGCTAAGCCACAAATAATAGGGACCTTTTCCCAAGATCTGAAGGCTTATTAACTAACATAACATTATATTGTTGAAGGAACAGCCTCACCTGATAATAGGTTGCTTTCTGTTATTGGCTTTCTTTTTCACAAAATGAAATTTTATTATTTCATAAGGACCACAGCATATAACATTAGAAAATAGTCAAAGCCTTACTGAAATGAAATGAAAGCCTTTTGCAAGCCTTGCTAATAGTTAAGTGATTTCTTTCCCATATATCATCTTTTTAGCACCTAACTCAAATGGAAAAATGATAAATTATTTTGTATCGCATAATTTCAGTGGATACTCTAAGTATTAAATGCATAAAATCCAAAGTTATATTGGACCTAATTTATTCAAGTTGAAATTTCATCATGAGTTTACTTATCTTTTTTAAAAAATATTAACGAGGTGGAATTTAACACTTGCCTCATGCATCCCAACCTACAAGCATTATCTCAATTGGTATTCCTTCCCAATCTTTCAACGATTCACTCCTGGAGCATCTGCCTCCTCTGTTTTTGCTTTGTTTCATGTTTTTTTTTCCTTTTAAATAATAATTCTTGTATTCTTTTGTGAAAAAGTCTGATTATAAAATAATATAGGTTGCTTCAAATTTTTTGCCACCTAATCAGTTGTGCAATAAAATATTATAGTATATATTTCTTTATGAATTTTTGAGAGTTTACTGTAGGGCAAATCCCCACAATTGATTGGCTGATTTATGTATTTTTAAATCTTTAAAAAATCATTTCAAAATTGCCTTTACAGAGGCTAGACCTATTCTAATCCCATAAGTAGTATACAAGAGAACCAGTTTCCCTATACCTTCACCAACATTCATTATTTTAGAACTTTAAAAACTTTTTAATCCTGATAAGAAAAATGTATTTTTAATTTGTGTCTTCTGATAGTTTATGACTTTGAGCATAGTTTCAATTGATTGTTAGTAATTTATATGTCTATCTTAATATATTATCTTTTTGTGTAATTTTCCTACTTATTCCTAAAATTATATCAATCACTTATCACTTTTTTAATAGAAATACTTTATAAATTTTGGATATTAACCCTTTAACAGTCATATATTATACAATATTTTCCTATTTTCATTTCCCCTTTAGTTTTTTAATGTAATTATTTATTTGGTGCTCTAAAATGTTTCTGTTATCTGATTTGTTTATGTTACTCTCATAGTTTCTGTTGTTGTCATTTCAATAAAGTTCTCCTCCTTCTCCATATTACAAAAATATTTTCCTATTTTTATAATACAACTGATACATTGCATGTATTTTTTTCTTTTCATCACTTTTTTCTTTTTGAAACTTCACTTTTAAAATATGTGTCCCTTGTCATCAAATTCCACTTAATCATCATTTAGTCTGGCTAAGTACATTTCTTTCCTTTCATCTTTACTCAAAGCCAAGCCTCCATTCTCATAAATTCCTTATCTGAATTTCACCCAATTTACCTAATTGGTTCTTCTCTATCCATCTAAGGCTTAAGGGAATGAGCATGCTTTGTCAAGTGTAGATTCATTAGTTACATGCAGAAGATAAGTTCTGCCCTTTTCACATAATGCTTTCCAACTAAATTAATGGGGACAATGTTTCTTGCCTATCACATAAAAATTTCAATTTGCACTCATGTCTCTTACGTCTCCCTTTTAATAAATCAGTTATGCCCCAAACAGAAGCACTGTCCTCGGTCTCTACTTTCCTCTTCACATCAATTGGGCTCTCACTCTTGGTTTCCTTCCTTACTTGTATTAATGACATTTAGTTACCTAGTGAGTTAGTTTCCCAGGGCTGCTGTAACAAAGTTTCACCAACTGGGTGTCTTAATTAAAGGACAAAAATGTATTGTTTCTTAATTCTAGAGGCTAGAGGTTAAGACCAAGATGTCAGTATGAAATCTGATCCACATGTCAGGGAGAAATCTGGTCCATGTATTTCTTGTAGCTTTTGGTGGGTGATGTTTAGCATTCTTTGGCTTGAAAAACATTATCCCAAGCTCCGCTTTCATCTTCATGTGGTGGCTTCTCTGTGTGTCATCTATGTCCAAATTTCTTCATTTTATAAGGACCCCAAAAATATTGGATTAGGGGCCAACCCTATTGCTGTATGATATCATTTTAACTTAACAATTAATTATAGTTTCAATAACCTTATTTCCAAATAAAATTACATTCTAAGGTCCTGGGGGTTAGAGCTACAATATGAATCTTGATGGAGAACAGGGACATGGACACAATTCAACCCATAACATCCAGGCTTAAAGCTGCAAAGATTCTTTGTCACCTGCCTTCTCAATCTTCCAACACACCCCAGCAATAATCAGATCATATTCCAAATCCTGCATAATTTCCCATTATGATCCCAATATTTTTATGAAATAGTTTAATTTCTTCTGATCCATCTCTGAACTAATATGCAATCATCCTAATTTTCATAACTCAGTTTATCCTACACCATGGAAATGTATTTATCCTCCTAAATTATAGCTGCTAAACTTTCAGTGACTCTTTATTAGCTATAAATAAAATCCAAGTGGCTTACCTTGCATTCTAAACAATGATTCTTAGCATAGCCTCCCATGACAAAAACTAGAATTCAAGTAGTTTATTTTTGGAAGTGATTCTGAAAGAATATAACTGTGTTATTTCAGAAAGAAAGAAATGTCAATTCAAGGGTTGTGTTACTAAGCAGATTATTAGGGTTGGAAAATGGGGCTTGATCAGATCCTCTTGGGGACTTTCTGAGGATCTAAAGAGAATATGCCCTTAGAAATCTCTGACTGATGGGCAAAAAAGAGAGGCTTTTACCCATAAGTTCCCGTTTTTCATTCCCTATTGGTCAAGGGTTGTCCCATATACTTGTGTCAAAATGGTTAAGCAAGTTCTATAGGAACGGTCATGAGATCTGGGAGTCCCAGATCAAGAGGTGAAAGCATACGAGGTCTAGAAACCTCAGGAGGTAAGAGATATGTGGTAAAATTGACTTAAGGAACTTATACCTTTGTGCAGCTATTTGCTGTAGCAATAGTAGTAAATAAGTGGGCCCATATGATATAAGATGGGGCCTTAGGAGTATTGGATACAAGTGGGAAGAAACATAGGCTTTGTCTTGAAACCAAATGTAGGTATCGCTAAAGCCTATGTTTATAATATGCACAGAATTACAGAGGAAGCCACAGGAGGGAAGACCTTTTAGGACAGAAAAGAGATGGCCATTTTCCTGGGGCAAAGTTTAAAAGTTTTCTTGATCACTGCCAAAACTGAGTTTATGTTATTGATAATGATGGGCTTCTCTTATAAGAAATAAGGAGCATAAAGCTAAAGTAGATACAGGTAACAAGATGAAAACAGATCATATATTTTGTTGGAGACTGTTGAGTTAAAAGTGCCACAGGGAAGTTAAGATGACATTTATCAGATAGCTAGAAATAAGAGGTTAGGAGTTTAAGTGTGGCCTAGAATGAAAATTGGGAAGTGACTTGCAAAGATATATTCATTTATAAAAAGTCAGAATCATGGTTGAGTTTATCAATGACATGAGTGAGAAGAAAAAAGAAAGAAGCCAAGCAAATGAATTTAAGTAACATATGTAACTAGAGTTTGGAAAGATGAAGTATCAGAGAATGAGTCATAAGATAGAAGAAAGGACTAGGAGAATCAAAAGAATATTGTGTCACAGAAGTTAAGGAAAAAGAGAATTTTAAGGAGAAGGTAGAGGTCAATAATGTAACTTAGCAAACGTCTCAGAGCTAGAAAGATGCTAAACTTTGAGAACTGCTGTGCTAAAGGAATTGAGTGTAAATACATTTGCAGTTATAGATTTTCTAAGTTGGTAAAGCAAGAAGGATTGTTAGAGCGAATATATATATGATGTCATAGATTATTTATTGAATGCTTACCAAGTTCTCAGGACTGTGTTACTCACAACTTCATGTGGCCTCTCTTAAAGCATATACAGTATTATAATTGGGAATCTAAGACTAGAACACATGATAACAAGTAAAAACTTGATAGATTAAGCTAGGTCTACTTAATAGTTCAGGGGTTTAGAGAAAGAGAGTTGGCTACATAATATTCCTTGTATAATAGGTTCATAATTTTAAAAGAAAACCTTTTTTTTTGATTTTGAGATAATTGTAGATTCAAAGGCTATTGTAAAAAAAAATAGATTCTATATGCTCTGTATTTAGTTTCCCCAATATTAACATTTTGCAGAACTATAGCAAAATATCACAACTAGCATATTGAAACTGATGTAGTTAAGATACAGACATTTCCATTCTTTTTTATTGCTGACTAGTATTCCTTGGATGGATTTAGCACAGTTTGTTTAATCATCCACCATCTGGGTTGTTTCCAATTTTGACAATTATGAATAAACCTATAATAAACATTATTGTATTATTGTATGCAGGTTTTTATGTGAACATTTTTTCATTTCTCTGAGATAAATACCCATGTATGCAATTGCTGGGTCATATGGTGGTTGCATGTTTAGTTTAATAAACTTCAAAACTGAATGGCTGAACCATTTTACATCCCCACCAGCAAGGTGTGAGTCCTAGGTTTTCCACTTCCTTGCTGGCATTTGGTCTAGCCATCATACTGTACTTTAGCTACTTTCTCTGATAGGTATGTACTGATGCCTCATCGTGGTTTTACTTCGCATTTCTATAATGATTAATAATGTTGAACGTCTTTGTATGTGTATATTTGCCATTTGAAAATCTTCTTTGGCAAATGTGTTTTCATGTTTTTTGCTCACATTTAATTCAACTGTTTATTTTGAATTAGGTGGTTAAAAATTATCTACTTTTGAGAGTTCCTTGTATATTCTAGATAACACATACCAAGTACATGATTTGCTAATTTTTCTTTTCTTGCAAATGCTCTTTATCAATTGAGGAAGTTCCCCTTTCTTCCTATTTTTCTGAGGGTTTTTTTTTTTATCATAAATGGATATTGAATAAGTTCCATTCCTTATTGAATAAGTTCCACTTTATTTATTTAATGACATTTACAATGACATTATTTATTCAATATTCCTTATTGAGTAAGTTCCACTTTATTTATTTAATGACATACTTGGGACTTTTTCAATTTTACATCATTATAAAAAATGCTGGGGAAAGCCTCAAGGTGAAGAGATTTGAGGAGAAATAGGTAGCAATAGAGATAAACAAATTCGAGTGAGAGGCATAGTATGAGCAGTGATGCAGGAAAACCCAGTCATCCAGAGTAAAATAAGATAGTGAATTTTATTTTTAAATAGTTTAGATTGACTATGTATTCATTTAATTGACAATATATTTATCAGATTTCTGTATATTTAGTCTGTTTTGTCTTCAGAACTTCCTCAAACTATGTGACCTCTGGTGATCCATTGAAATTGAATAATTTAATAAAAAGATAAGGGAACGAGAGCCTAAAAGACAAGGAATGAGAACAATTACTGCCATTTCCTAGGTGGGACACTGGGTAAGACTCCTGTTTCTTCTGATCCCTGGTTCCAATATCTGTGAGGGGTATAACAATAACATCCATCTTGCAGGATCCTTGAGAAAATCAAATGAGGCACTTTAACTAGATAAAGGCAATGTATCCAAAACATTTTGTAAAATGCTTGGCCATTTCCAAAAATATTTGGCACTATGCCCAGTATTTTATGCTTTTAAAAATTGCTCAGTTTTTAACTTGTATGTTTTTTCTAATGAAAAATAAACAAAATTTTGTTTTGAAAATGATTTTAAAAAATGTTTAATTGATATTCTTTCCCCAAAGTTGTTATTTTGTTTTAAGTTGTTTACTATTTTAGATTTTTCCCTCTACTTAGTGCTATGTGCTATTACCATAAAACTAATCTAAGTCTCTTTTCAAGAAAATTTGTTTAAATTTGTCTTATATTTGAGATAGAGACTCTTTCACAAGTGACTTTCTCAAGAACACTCTTAATGAAGTAATTTGTAAAAGAGACAAGGGAAAAAAACATTCTCCATATAAAATAAATTGTAACAGTTTCTAACCGTGAAAGGTTGGTTCGGGCATAGATTGGTTTTATTCTTTGTTAGAGTAAATATTTAACACCTTCCTTTCAATTGGAGGCAATGTGGTCCTGGGCAGTTCTTACACTCTGTATAAACTCTCTAACTTCTCTTTATTTCTGCTTCTGCTTTATAGAAGGAAGGAACAGGTGATCTGCTAGAAGAAGTTGAAATCCAAGTAATCCATCCAGCAGTAGGCTCTAAAACTAGAATGACTTATGCTAATATATGAATGTCTCAAACAAAGAATTGTTAATGCTACAGATACTAAGATAATATGAATTTTTAATTATTAGTTCATTTGGTATTACTATCAATGAACATGTTAGGCTAGGTGACTTATTTTAAAAAAGAGTTTTATTTGGTTCACAGTTCGGCAGGCTGTAAAAGAAGCATGGTGGTAGAACATGCTCAGGCTTCTGGTGAGGACCTTAGACTGCTTCCACTCATGGTGGAAGGCAAAGGGGACCTGGCATGTGCTGAGATCACATGGGAGAGAGAACGCATGAGAGAAAATGAAGGGAGGTGCCACACTTTATTTAATAGCCAGCTCCTGTGGGTACTAAAACAGTGAGGACACACTCATTACTACAAGGATGGCACTAAGCTGTTCAAAAACTTGACCTCTTCAAACCTGATGTTGATCCTTCCATTCTGCCCTACTTCCAGCATTGGGGAAAAATACTTAAACATTAGCCACTACATAACATCCTCAAGTGTGACCTCCTTCTCCAGTTGGAGTGCCTAGAAAATGGTGAGCTTTTGACAAATATTTATGAAATAAATGAAACAATCAATAAATAAAAAATAATAGATTTAAGCTAGAAATACATATTTTAATAAAAATCTAGGAATTATATTTCTATTCTATTTCCCTAGCACCTAGATCAAAACTGTTGGATAATAATTATACAATAAATATTTGTCAAGTGAAAGGATGATTGAAGGAGACTTGTATGTCATGGCATAACATATGAAGTAGTATATAAATGCTTTTAGAGTAATCATAAATGTATATTAAAAACTCTAGGGTAATCACCAAAATTGTTTTTAAAGATATGGAATTAATATACTAAAAGAGGAAATACAGTAGTAGAAACTGCTCAATTAAAATCAAAGAAGGCATAAACAAGATGAAGAAAACAAAAGAAACAGAACAAGGGCAAACACTAGAAAACAGTTATACCATGGCAGATAATAATATATAAATAGTTATCTTAAACATGAATGGTCTAAGTATAGCAATTAAAGGTAAAGGTTGTATAATTATCAATTATCAATAACATATCAATAATTATCTTGAACACGAATGGTCTAAGTATAGCAATTAAAGGTAACAATAAGCCCAATTTTACATGCTGTCTCCAAGAAATTCAATAAAAATACAGAGCTAGAGAAAGACAATAAGAAATAGCTATATTAATTTCATATAAAGTAGATGTCAGAAAAAGGAGAACTGTCATAAAGAAAGGCATTACATATGATAAGGAGGTCAATTATCTAAGAAGATATACAGTCCTTAATATGTATACACCTAGCGAATATCAAAATACATGGGCCACGTACAGTGACATGAGGAAGAAACTGATTAAGACCACAAGAAGCAACAGACAAATCCACTACAATAGCTAGATATATCCCTCTTACACTAATCAGTAGGTCAAACAAGCACAAAATCAGTAAAGATAGAGTTAACCCAAATAGTACTATCAATTAACTTTATCTAACTGATATTTAATGAGTTCTCCATTTAATAACAATAGAATATTTATTCTTCTTAAGCTCACATGGAAAATTTACCAAGCTTCACCACATTCTGAGCCATAAATTATATTTTAACAAATTTAAAAGATTGGAAATCATATAGAATATGGTCTTAGCCCTAAATAGAATTAACATAGAAATCACCAACTGAAAGATAGTTTGAAGAGCCCTATATATTTGGACATTAAATAATATACTTCTAAATAACAAATACATTAAAGAAGAAAACTCAAGAAAAATTGATAAAATTTTTGATGAAAATGAATATGAAACACTAAAATATGTGGGATGCAATGAAAGCATAGAAACTTACAGCATTCTATTGATATATTTGAAAAGAAAAATTACAAATAAATAGTCTAAGTTTCTACCTTTGGAAACTAAAGAAGAGGAACCTATGCCAAAGGAAATCAGAAGAAAAAACAATAAAAAATAGAACAGAAATTAAAAACAGAAAAATAATAGATAAAATCAACAAAATGAAATATGCTTCTTTGAAAATATTATTAAGTTGCTAAACTTCTAGTCAGGCTAACCAAATGAAAAGGAGACTAGACACAAATTGTTACTATCAGAAATGTGAGGCCATTACTAATGATGCCATTAAGAGGATCATAAGGAAATACTATAGGAGGGAGGGGTAAGATGGCTGACTGGAAGCAGCTTCTGACAGAGGCTCCTGTCCAAAAGGAAAGATAACCTCCAGAAACTGCCCAATTGATCTGAAGACTGGGACCCCAGCTGAGAGAGAGAATTGATAACTGCAGGTCACCTCTGCTGATGCAAGCTGCAACTCCAAAAAACCAAGCTTCAGGCAAAAAAATCTGAACTACAGTTTTCTGCCATTCTGAAATTCCAGGACACCCTTCCCCCCTTACCTGATGCACCAGAAGCCTGACCTCTGCTGCAACTGAGGGAGGAGGACTTGAGCAGTGACCACCCTCCCTGTCTGCCAGACCAAGCAGCCCTCCAGGTAAGAGACTCCGGGTCTCCTGTGAGGCCCCCATTGGCCCACAGCCAGGAACTCCAAGGGGACTCCCTGGCAGCCCAATTGGGCCCCTGGGCCTTAGCTCACTGCCAGCAGCGGCCAGGAACTCCACCAGGACTCCTGAGTAACCCTGATTGGCACTTGCCTCAGTCCAAGCCAGCAACAGCAAGGAACTCTGCTGGGTTTCCCGCATGGCCCCATTGGCTTTTGCCTTGCCTTACCACCAGCAGTGGCCAGGAACTCCATGGGGACTCATGTGCAGCCAATTGGCCTCCCCACCCCCACAGGGCCTTGGCCTGCCGCCACCAGCAGCCAGGAACTCTGGAGGGACTCTGTGTGGCTTTGATAGGTGCTAACCTTGGGCGCCACCAGCAGCAGCCAGGAACTCCACCAGGGTTTGGCCACCACCAGCAGTGCCCAGGAACTCCACCAGGACTCTCGTGGGGCTCCACCAGGACTCGCCTTGGCCTGCCACCAGCAGCAGCCAAGAACTTCCCACAGCCCCGATTGCCATTTGCCAGCTGCCAGCAGCAGCCAGGAACTCTGCTGGGACTCCTGTGCAGCCCTGATTTGTGTTCACCTTGGTCTGCTGCCAGCAGCAGTCAGGAACTCCCTGGGAACCTGCCAGGCCTCCACCTGCCTGCCCAAGCCAGGAACTCTGGGAGCCAAACAACCCACATCCTCCCCTACCCTCTCTGCCTCCACACTGCCCACCCATCAGGCCAGGGACTCAGGAGGGGTGCGACCTGTGCCCTCCCTATGGATCCTCCCCCCAGCCAGAGATTGCTGGAGGCACGAGCTCCCTTTGTAAAGGCCACTGGGTGCACCAGCCAATGCCCTGCTGCTTGATCCAGGCATGCCACATTCCGGAGCTGCTCCCACAGCCAGAAATCTCTGGCTGGGACAGTCCCAGAGGAGCTACACAGGGTCACTCCCTACAAAGATCCAGCAACAACAGAGTGATCCTGCCAGGCTCCGATCTGGGAGAGACACTTACCCAATTCTGAGGATGGTCATAGGCAACAGTGAAAAATAATCATGAGGCAGAATCAACAAAAAAACTCTGGCAATATGAATAATCAGAGTAGATCAACTCCCCCCAAGGAACGACAAGGTAGATACACCACAAGATCCCTTGCATAAGCAAATGGCTGAGAGGTCAGAAATCGAATTCAGAGTCTGGATAGCAAATAAGATCAATGGAATGGAGGAAAAGATGGAACTAGAATTTCAAGCAGTAATCCAAAAAATGACCCAAAAGATGTCTCAGGAGTTCAATGAATTCAAAGACATAATGACCAAAGATTTTGACACATTGAGACGAGAAGTTGCAGCCCTCAAAGACCTGAGAAATACAGTAGAATCCCTCAGTAACAGACTGGGGCAAGCAGAAGAAAGGATTTCTGACATGGAAGACAAAGCTTTCGAACTCTCCCAAACTTCCAAAGAGGAAGAGAAATGGAAGGCAAAAACGGATCAGTCTCTCAAATGGCTCTGGGGATAACCCAAAGAAAACCAATAGTCACCTTATAGGGACACCTGAAAACGATGAAGTGGCATCACAAGGCATAGAGTCTCTTCTTTATGAGATTATGAAAGAGAACTTTCCAGACATTCCAAGAGATTCTGAAATTCAGATAGCAGACAATTTCAGAATCCCAGCACAACTCAACCTGAATAAGACATCCCCCAGGCACATCATAATTAACTTCACTAAAGTTAATATGAAGGAGAAAATTCTGAAAGCAGCAGATGTAAGAAATCCATTACCTACAAGGGGAAGAATATTAGAATAACTGCAGATCTCTCTGATCAAACCTTTTAAGCTAGAAGAGAATGGTCATGAACTTTTAATCTCCTAAAACAAAATAACTTTCAACCTAGGATCCCGTATCCAGCTAAACTGAGTTTCATTTATGATGGAGAAATTAAATACTTTAATGACATCCACATATTGAAGAAATTTGCCATAACTAAACCAGCTTTCCTGGTTATTCTCAGACCTATCCTCCATAATGACCAATGTAATCCTCGACCACAAAAGTAAACTCACCCAGAAACTTTTTAGATCAAATTTCAACTCCCACAGTGATGAAAGGATTAAAAATGTCCACTGGACTTTCTAAAGATTTATCATTATTTTCAATTAATGTGAATTGTTTAAATTGTCCTTTAAAGAGGCATAGGTTGGCTGACTGGATACAAAAACTCAGGCCAGATATCTGTTGAATACAAGAATCTCATCTTACCTTAAAAGATAAATTTAGACTCAAGGTGAAGGGATAGTCATCTATATTCCAGGCAAATGGAAAACAGAAAAAAAATCAGGTGTTGCAATCTTATTTGCAGATAAAATAGGCTTTAAACCAACCAAAGTAAGGAAGGATAAAGACAGACACTTCATATTTGTTAAAGGTACTACTCAATATGATGAGATTTCAATTATTAATATTTATGCACCCAACCAGAATGTGCCTCAATTTATAAGAAAAACTCTAATAGACATGAGTAACTTGATTTCCTCCAGCTCCATAGTCGTTGGAGATTTTAATACTCCTTTAGCAGTGTTGGATAGATCCTCCAAAAAGAAGCTAAGTAAAGAAATTTTAGATTTAAACTTAACCATTCAAGAACTGCATTTAACAGACCTCTACATAACATTTCATTCTAATAAAATTGAATACACGTTCTTCTCATCAGCCCATGGAACATACTGCAAAATTTATCACATCTTAGGTCACAAGTCTAACCTCAACAAATTTAAAACAATAGAAGTTATTCCTTGCATCTTCTCAGACCATCATGGAATAAAAGTTGAACTTAATAACAACAGGAATCTGCATACTCATACAAAAACATCGAAGCTAAATAACCTTATGCTGAAGGATAGATGGGTCATAAGAAAGAAATTAAGAAAGAAATTACCAAAGTTTTGGAACAAAATGACAATGAAGACACGAATTATCAGAACCTCTGGGATACTGCAAAGGCAGTCCTAAGAGTGAAATTTATAGCACTGTAAGCCTTCCTCAAGAAAACGGAAAGAGAGGAAGTTAACAACTTAATGGGACATCTTAAGTAACTGGAGAAGGAAGAACATTCCAACCCCAAACTCAGCCGAAGAAAAGAAATAATCAAAATTAGAGCAGAATTAAATGAAATTGAAAACAAAAGAATTATACAACAGATCAATAAATCAAAAAGTTGCTTCTTTGAAAAAGGACAATAAAATAGATAAACCATTGGCTAACCTAATCAGAAAAAAAAAAGTACAATCTCTAATTTCATCAGTCAGAAATGGTAAAGACGAAATTTCAACAGACCCCTCAGAAATTCAAAA
>CAUYRH010009028.1:0-10678 GCA_963574655.1 Perodicticus potto
CTCCTCAACTGAGAGATTTGTCGGGACTTCGATGGAGTTCAACGTCTTGCCCTGTCCATCCCGCTTCACTCTTCCTGTCTCACTGGTCCTCATCCAGACAGCGCTGCCCAGCAAGTCCACTTCCTGCTGGTGTATTTCTACTGCAGAGTGTTTCCCGGGAAACCGACACTGCATTGCTACCACTGTATGTTATTTAATATGTAGAATATTTTCCATGGAAAATATATTTTATTATTCTTGTGCTTGAACATAAAAATTAACTCAAGTAATAAAATCTATCATTTGTTTATGACAAATAAACAATAAAACAATAACAAAAGAAAAAAATTAGCAAAATTATTATTATTTTTTTTTGAGATAGAGTCTCATTATGTTGCCCGCAGTAGAGTGCTGTGGCATCACAGCTCATAGCAACCTCAAACTCTTGGGCTTAAGAGATTCTTTTGTCTCAGCCTCCCAAGTAGCTGGGACTACAGGCGCCCACAACGATGCCTGGCTATTTTTTTTTTTTTTTTTTTGAGACAGAGCCTCAAGCCGTCACCCTGGGTAGAGTACCGTGGCATCACAGCTCACAGCAACCTCCAATTCCTGGGCTAAAGCGAGTCTCCTGCCTCTGCCTCCCGAGTAGCTGGGACTCCAGGCACCCGCCACAACGCCCGGCCATTTTTTGGTTGCAGCCATCATTGCTGTTTGGAGGGCCCTGGCTGGATTCAAACCCGCCATCTCAGGTGTATGTGGCTGGTGCCTTAGCCGCTTGAGCCACAGGCGCTGAGCCTGGCTATTTTTTTTGTTGTCGCAGCTGTTTAGCTGGCCTTGGCCAGGTTCAAACCCACCAGTCTCAGTGTATGTGGTTGGCACCATAACCACTGTAGTATAGGTGCCGAACCACATTAGCAAAATTATAAAGGGCAAATGTTATAAAGTGGCAAGGAAACATACCCTGTGCTGTTGCTAATAGTACTGTAAAGAAATACAGTGGGGTCTGGCAGATGTGACCGGAGCCGATGAGAGGACAAATTTTGACTCAGTAATACTAGTACTGGGAATTTTACCCTTGACGATCATTCAAGAGAAAAAAGGGCCACACACACAAATATGTTCGTATGAGGATTACTTATACCAGCAAAAGAAGGTAAGTAGCAATCTCAAATGCCCAATATTAGGGATCGATATAGCAAATTTAGCAAGTAAATTCACCAGTTGCAAAGCGTCTTCACATTCCATCTCCCATGTTCTGATCCTGCCTGCACCGAGTTACACTTGTAAATTAGGTAGCCTGTCCATACCTCTGAAGTTACCGCACTCCTGTCTCTTGTCCCACCTGTAAGCAAGTTCCTGGAAGGCGCACCATGTGGCCTGCCTGGTTCTGGTCTGCCTCCCGCCTGCCTCAGGCTCTGGTACAGAGAAAGGCTCCAAATGAGAGCCATAGACCAGCAGCATCACCATCACCTGGTGACAAATGCAGATTCCCGAGGGGGCGGTGGGGGACAGAGTAATGGGGAGTTATTTCATGGCCATGGAGTTTCCATTTTGCAAGAGGAAAAGTGTTTTGGAGATTGAACGCACTGTGTTGTCAGCACACTTAATGCCTGTGGACCGTACACTCGAAAATCGCTCACAATGGTAAACTGTACGCTGCGTGTATTCTTGCTATGTGTATTTGACCACAGTTTAAAATAAAAATGCAGCTTTCGGCTTTCGACTCAGAGGAGGCCAAGGTGCAACTTTCTTTTTCTTCGGCAGTCCCGAATCCAGGTTCATCTGACACGAGCCACCTCCGCCGGGCTGCCTGAGTTCAACGAGATCAAAGTCACATACCTGAGGTGCACCAGTGGCGAAGTCGGTGCCATGTCTTCCCTGTCCCCAAGACAGGGTTTAGCCCTCTCTCTGGGTTTGTCTCAAAAAGGCTGGTGATCACATTGTCAAGACAACAGGTGACTGGAAAGGTCTGAGGATTATAGTAAAACTGACCGTCCAGAACAGACAGGCCCAGACTGAAGCGGTACCTTCTGCCTCTGCCCTCATCATCAAAGCCTTCAAGGAACCACCGAGAGACTGAAAGAAACAGAAAAACATTAAACGCAACAGAAATATCACTTTCGATGAGATTGTTAACTTTGCCAGACAGATGTGGCACCCATCGTTAGCCAGAGAACTCTCTGGAACCATTAAAGAGATCCTGGGGACGGCCCAGTCAGTGGGCTGTAGTGTTGATGGCCGCCACACTAACGACATCACAGATGACGTCAACAGTGGTGCCGTGGAATGCCCAGCTAGTTAAAATGTACAAAGGAAAATATTTTGATAAACGATCATTTGACACTCAGTGGGGAAAAAATAAATAAAATAAAATAATTGGATGGCGCCTCTGGCTCAGTGGGTAGGGCTCTGGCCCCATATACCGAAGGTGGCGGGTTCAAAGCCGGCCCCAGCCAAACTGCAACAAAAAAATAACCAGGCGTTGTAGTGGGTGCCTGTAGTCCCAGCTGCTCGGGAGGCTGAGGCAAGAGAATCGCCTAAGCCCAAGAGTTGGAGGTTGCTGTGAGCTGTGACGCCACAGGATTCTACAGAGGGCGATAAAGTGAGACTCTGTCTCTAAAAAAATAAATAAATAAAATAAAATAAAATGCAGAAACTCAGGCTGTAGCCCAGACTTAACCATTTCAGTGGCCACATTTTCAAAAGATCCCCGGGTGATCCATTTAAGTTTTGAGAAGCCCTGTACATTGGGCGTATAGCTACTCTTACAATATAAATTCCCATCATTAGTTAAATATTTCTAATTAAGACATACACTTTATTTTTCTCCCTCACTGTGGGAGGCTCATCCTTATCTTCTCTTGGACTCCCTCATTTGCATGAAAAATGGAGAAATCAAGTGGCAGCTGGTGGACTCCAAGGACAGCATGATGCCATGGCAACCACTTCCATCAACAACTTAATTTCATCTCTGTTCTTACATCTTTCTCTCTCCAGTTCTAAAGCTGGAAAGTTTTTAATTTGGAAAGAACATAAGATGGCTTGTGGTTGCTATGCCAACAGCACCTGCATTACTTCCTAATGGGCTTTAATATTATAAAGGAAACTATGAGGAAGTCATAGAATTGTAGAACTCCTGCAGCTCTGGAGAGCACGCAGCACAGCCCCTCACTTGGCCAAGGAGACCCCTGGTGCCCGGGGGAGGTCGAGTTCCCTGTCTGCTGCACAGCAGCCCTGCCAGTCTGCAATGAAGTCACTCCAAGAATGGCTGCTTGGTGGTGGCTGACTCAGGGTTTTAGGGAGGATTTGGAGGTGGAAGGCCGGCAGGTAGACCCGTTAGGAGAAATGTTTTAGGTGTCTTCTGTGCCCAGAACCCAGTATATCAGTCAGCTCATGCTGCTGTAACAGAGTACCACAGACTGGGCAGTGTAACAACCAGAACCTGTTTCTTCATAGCCCGAGATGAAGGTGTCGTCCGTGTTGGGCGCCTTCTCCCCGTGTGCTCACATGGCCATCCCTCCATGTGTGTCTGGGTCCGATCTCCGCTTCTCCAAATGCAGTGACATTTGGAGAGACACAGCCCACAATGCCCAGCCACACCGGGTCCCCTGGAGAGGCAGGCCTTGCCATCACCATCGCTCAACACCTGCTGTCTGAAGAGCCTCCGGCAGGCACCAAGCCCAGCACAATTGCACAGATTCCACAGTCTCCGTTTCTGAAGCATGCAGCCAGGTCCGTGCAGCCATGTGGGGCCGGGGTCAGCAGTGAGGGCAAGGCAGCTTTGCAGCCACTGTCTCTGGGCCGTTGAACACTGCACCGCAGCCCCGAGGCCCCGGTCTTCTTCCTCTCCACTCTGGCGTCTTCGCCAACTGCTGCCATCACTTCTGCCCCTTTCCCTCCTGCACTGGGCTTCCTGTGAGGGAGGAGCTGGGCGTCAGGAGAGACTAGCATTTTCTGAACAGCGACTTGTCTCGTGTCTTAATGAACCCTCGGTCCTTCAGTCACGCGCTCAAACTGAGTCCCTGCCCTCATGGGGCATGTCCCGGGGAGGGGAGACAGGTGACAAACCTGAGAAGGGACAGAATACAGACCAGAGGGCCGAGCTGACGGTGGAGGAAAAATAGTGAGTGAGGAAACAGCAGAGGGTGGCAGGTGCTGGTTCCATGAGTGTGGGAAGCGAAGGCGCCTCTGAGGACACATTGGAGCAGCTCC
This sequence comes from Perodicticus potto, assembly GCA_963574655.1. Classification (NCBI taxonomy): domain Eukaryota; kingdom Metazoa; phylum Chordata; class Mammalia; order Primates; family Lorisidae; genus Perodicticus; species Perodicticus potto. The sequence goes on from CAUYRH010009028.1 coordinate 4,192, forward strand.
TGAGGAAAGACCCGCCTTCCGTGGGAGGGAGCAGGAGGGGGGAGAGGGTGTCTGGCCAGCAGCCGGCAGGGGTCTATCTAGCGAAGGGTTTAACCTCCCCTAGGAGAGGGCAGGTCTTTGCTCTGGGCTCCTGGGAGCTGATCACTACACCCTTGAGGTGGCAGGAGTGTCTTCGCTTACCTGGGGGCCTTGAGTCATTCACGGCGGACAGGTTAGCAACGTGATTTAAGGTGGGGACAATCACAGCAGGTGGCATTTAAGGTGGGGCTGACCTCACTAGAAAGACCAACAGTATGATGGGGGGGGGCTCTGAATGTCACACCCAGAGGCCCTGGAGACTGAGCTGCCTGTGCAGTGACCTCACACCCAGAGGCCCTGGAGATTGAGCTGCCTGTGCAGTGACCTCTGGGTCCTTTTTATTCGTAAAAAGTCTGAACATGTGGCAGCGCCTGTGGCTCGAGGCAGTAGGGCACCGGCCCCACCTGCCAGAGGTGGCGGGTTCAAACCCAGCCCCGGTCAAAAACTGCAAAAAAAAAAAAAAAGTCTGAACATGGAGCCCTGGTAGGTCTCCCTGATTGGTGAGCCCTGTGTGGGTCACACGGCCACGCTGGGAGAGCAGCGCTGTCAGGGGCCATGGAGAGAAGACAGTGGCACACCTCTCCCTGGAGTAAACTGTTATAGCTTTTAGCAAGTCCTTCTAGGAAATTTCCACACCTAAGTGCGGTTTTGGGAAACCCCCAAACTTGCAGTTGGTGTCAGAAGTGAGAGTGACCTTGCTGGACTGTTCCTTCTAAACGTCATAGTTGGCCACACGCTTGCTGGGATAGTAGTGGGAAAAGGGAGGGACCAATGGCTTGGCGCCTGTGCTCAGTGGTTAGGGTGCCAGTCACATATACCAGGCCTTCTAAACAACTACAACTATGACAACTACAACCAAAAAAATAGCTGGGTGTTGTGGTGGGCGCCTGTATTCTCAGCTACTAGGGAGGCTGAGGCAAGAGAATGGCTGAAGCCCAAGAGTTTAAGGCTGCTGAGAGCTCTACTGTGAGCTGTGATGCCACGGCACTCTACTGAGGTGACATAGTGAGACTCTGTCTAAAAAAAAAAAAAAGGGAGGGAGCAAGTCACCCGAGCCCATTGGAAGACCGACTTTTACTCCAGAGGGTTTTACCCAGAGGCTTTCAAGGAGGGACGGCTCTGTCTTTTCTAAAAGAATCGGTTCAGGGCGGTGCCTCAAAGGAGTAGGGCACCAGCCCTATATGCTAGAGGTGGCAGGTTCAAACCCAGCCCCGGCCAAAAACCGCAAAAAAAAAAAAGAATCAGTCCGGGAAGAACACAGTTAAGGAGGCAAAGTTTGCATCTTGGAGATCACGCGAGCAATAATCCAGACACAGATGGGAGTGGCTCATGGTCTGGGTCCTGTGACAGGCTTGCCAAGGGCTCGAGTGTGGGGCACGAAGGGGACAGGGGAGTTGAGGAGGACTTTGAAGCTCTGGGCTGAGCCAGGACAGTTGACTCTCTCCTGAGGTGTGCAAACTGAGGCTTGCTGTGCAGCGTATTGAGTTCGAAGCCTCTCATGGAGCTCCAGATGAGATTCCCAGTGGGCCGTGGATGTGTATACCTGGAGCTCGGGGAGGGTTTGTGCTGACTGCATGCTTGATGGTGTCAGACTCCATGTGGTTCCATAGCCCATGAGTGTGATGGAGACAGATCACCTACCAGAAGGCAGGGAAGTGGGGAGAACTGAGAACTGAGCCCTCGGGGCCTCCGACATCAGGGGGTGGAGAGACATGGGGAAGGGGTGGCCAGTGGGCAAGAGACAGTGGAGCCCCAGAATGAAAGTGACCAGCCTTGGCTTGGTGCTTGTAGCTTGAGCAGCCAGGGCTCCAGCCACATATACGGGAGCCAGTGGGTTTGAATCCAGCCCAGGCCCTCCAAACAACAACTACAACCAAAAAATAGCCAGGTGGTGTGGTAGGCACCTGTAGTCCCAGCTACTTGGGAGGCGGAGGCCAAGAGTTTGAGGTTGCTGTGAGCTGTGACGCCACAGCACTCTACCCAGGATGACAGCTTAAGACTCTGTCTCAAAAAAAAAGAAAAAAGAAAAAGAAAAAAGAAAGTGACCAGCCTTATGAAATGTTGGTTGAACCATCCAGCAAGATGTGGGCTGAGCCCAGACAGGAGAGATTGGCAAGATGGCGTTAGGTGGTTGGCAGGAAAACCCAAGAATGGGTGGTGGGGATGGCAGGAGCCCAGGCGAGGGTCCCCCCAAGTAATCTTGCCCTGAAGAGTTGCCAGAACATCGAGCCCCATGTTGTTGGTGGCAGGTTGGGCAGGGAAAAGGCTGGTGGGAGGTTCACTGGTGGAACAAGGAGGAGTTGCCTCCTGCCTGGGTCTATGTTCTCCATAAAGTTGGACACAGTGTTAGCAGAGGGAGAGGTGAGAGAAAATCATATTCTAGAACAGTGGGAACCAGAATCTGAGAGGTACTGCGGCTGGACGGTTGCTAGGGGGACTAAGAGACCCTGAAAACTGGTGTCCCCAAGCTAAGTGGCAGCTGCACTGGTGCGTTTCCCAGTGGTGGGAGTGCTTTTCCCCAGGATGGGCATCTGTGCTGTATGGTTAGTGAAAAGGGGAAGGGAGGAAGGGAGCACGGGAGTACAGTCTCCAGGGCGGGGCACGCTGTGGTGTAGGGTTGGGACGCCCCAAAGAGTGAGCCTAGAGCTTGGAGGTGGTGTCCCAGAGTGAGCTGCCAGACACCAGGCCAGGGACGGTGGAACAGAGACAATGTGCACTGGCTGCCAGACTGCAGGCCTGGCCTGTGCTGCTGTGTGAGATCACTTTGTGGGCAATTCAATTCAGAATCCAGGTTTCTGTTAATAAAAAATAAAATGGCATGGTCCCAGCTACTTGGGAGGCTAAGGCAAGAGGATCGCTTGAGCCCAGGAGTTTGAGGTTGCTGTGAGCACTCTATCCAGGGAAACAGAGTAAGACTTTGTCTCAAAAATAAAAAATAAAACAGAAAAGGATAGAAAATGTTAGGGTGCTGCACAAAATAAGAGTTTATGTGTTATGATGGAATTTTCATACACACTGCATGTATAATGGGTCACAATGTAAACTTATTTTTGAGACACAGTTTCACTATGTAGCCTTTGTTACAATGCCATGGCATCACAGCTCACAGCAACCACAAACTCTTCAGCTTAAGAGATTCTCTTGCCTCAGCCTCCCAAGTAGCTGGGACTATAGATGCCCACCATAACGCCTGGCTTTTTTTTTCATTGCAGTTGTCATTATTGTTTAGCAGGCCCAGGCTGGGTTCAAACCCACCACCCTTGGTGTATGTGACTGGCACCATAACCACTGTGCTACGGGTGCCGAGCCCACAATGTAAACTTTTAAAAAACTTATTTTTATTATGGTAAAATACATATATATATAACATAAAAGTTATTTTTTTTTTTTTGAGACAGAGCCTCAAGCTGTCACCCTGGATAGAGTGCCGTGGCATCACAGCTCACAGCAACCTCCAATTCCTGGGTTCAAGCGAACTCCTGTCTTTGCCTCCCAAGTAACTGGGACTACAGGCACCCGCCACAACGCCCGGCCATTTTTTGATTGCAGCCGTCATTGTTGTTTGGGGGGCCCGGGCTGGATTCGAACCGGTCAGCTCAGGTGTACGTGGCTGGCGCCTTAGCCCGTTGAGCCACAGGCGCCGAGCCCATAAAAGTTATTTTGAACAATTTGAAGTGTGTAATACAGTGACATTTAAGTACATTTACATTGTTATGCAACCATCTCCACCACAAATTTCCAAAATTTTGTCATTCCCCCCAAACAGGAATGTGGTACACATACAATGTAGTCAGTAATGTGGATAATCATTAAAAACATTTGGGGCCAAAAAGTACACAAAAGATGCTCAGCATCGCTAATAACCAGGCAGGGAAATGCAGATCAAATCAAACCCCCAGTGAATCACAACCTCACATTCATCAAGACTGCCATTGTTAAAAAGCAGAAAACACCAAGTGTGGATGAGGACACGGGCAAACTGGAGCCCTTCCACACTGTTGGTCAGAATTTGAAATGGTGTGCCCACTTTGGAAAACAGTGCGGGGTTTCCTTTAAAAATTAAACCTAGAATAATTACCTTAGGGTCCAACAATTCTGCCTCTTAAGTATAGACCCAAAAGACTCGAACACACGATCTGGAAGAAAATACTTGTAGGCCCGTGCTCATGGCAGCAGCACTCCCAAAAGCTAAAATGCAAAAGGAGCAACTCCAGTGTCCATTGATGGATGAACAAAAAAATAAATGTGGTGTCTACAATGAAACGTTCTTCAGCTTTCAAAAGAAAGGAAATTCTGACAAATGCTACAGCATGGCGGAACCTCGAGGGCATTGTGCTTGTTGAAATAAACCACAAAAGTCACAGTAAGTCACAAAAACACAAATACTGTGTGATTCCACTTATGTAAGCTTCCTAGAGTAGTCAAATTCATAGAGACAGGAAGTATTAATAGAATGGTGGTTGCCAGGGAATAAGGGTGAGGGAAATGAGGAATTATTGTCTAATGAGTACAGAGTTTTCATTTTGCAGACAAGAAAGAATTCTGGGCTGAGGCTCATTGGCTACCCCTATAACCACCAGCATTCTGACAGGCCACAGTGAGAGGGTCACTTGAGCCCAGGAGCTCAAGACCAGCCTGAACAGCATAGCAAGACCCTGTCTCTGCACAAAATAGAAAAATGTGCCTATAGCCCCAGCTACTCAGGAGGCTGAGGCTCAAGCCCAGGAGTTTGAGGTTGCAGTGGGCTCTGATAACACCACTGCACTCTAGCCTGGGCAACACAGGAAGACTCTGTCTCAAAAAAAGAAAAGAAGAAGAAGAAATTCTGGAAATGGATGGTGATGGTTGCGCAACATTATGAATGTAATACCACTGAGCTGTACACGTAAAAATGGTAGATTTTATCTATAGTTTACTACATTCAACAAAACTGAGGGGGAAAGTATCTGAAAGGGACTGTTTAGTGATCAGGAAGTGGGTCAGTATCTAGGGTCGTGCAGAGGACCAAGATCTTACAGGACAGGGACCTGGGAGAAATCATTTGGATTCTAGGGCAATGCTGTATCCCCAAGAATGATTCTAGGAGCTATGGCACAGAGAACCATAGTGAGTCTGGTTCTCAAACTTTCAAACATTAAAGGGGTCTGCAGAAATAGAGCAGAAATCATCTAAATGCCTGAGACAACTATCACATAGAGTTGGATATTGAGGTAAGGCAAGTTTAATATTATGGGGCCACTAAGGATATTTATAAAAACTGCAATAACTTGGGGAAATGCTCCTTCAAAAATCAGAATACAAAATTATATAAACTTTGAATCACAATAAAGGTTTTTTTCCCCAATGAAGAACAGGATGATTGGGCGGCGCCGGTGGCTCATCGAGTAGGGCGCCGGCTCCATATACCAAAGGTGGCCAGTTCAAACCCAGCCTCGGCCAAACTGCAAAACAGAAAAATAGCTGGGTGTTGTGGCAGGCGCCTGTAGTTCCAGCTACTCTGGAGGCTGAGGCAAGAGAATCGCCTAAGCCCAGGAGTTGGAGGTTGCTGTGAGTTGTGTGACACCACGGCACTACACTGAGGGCAATAAAGTGAGACTCTGTCTCTACAAAAAGAAAAAAAAGAAGAAGAAGAACAGGATGATTAAAGATATTTGCAATAAAAAAAGCAACAGAATTAATATTTACAATAATCAAAGAACCCTGAAAATTGACAAGAAAAAGGAAACCTGGTAGGAAACTGAAGGAGACCTGAAAAGGCAAAAAGTTAATAAAGGGAACCTCAAAATCATCTGAAAAACGCTTTTTAAAATCATGAGATCCAAGCTAGAGGCAGCAGCGCGCCCCTAGTCCCAGCTACCAGGCAGGCTGAGGGCCGAGGATCTCCTGAGCCCAGGAGTTGAAGGCTGCAACGTGCCTATGAACAGCCACGGCACTCCAGCCAGGGCAACACAGCCCTGTCTCTAAAAAACACAAAAATAAATAAATAACCATCCTGAGCTAGAGAAAGACCCATCTCTACTAAAAATAGAAAAACTACCGGGCGTTGTGGGGCCGCCTGTAGTCCCAGCTACTTGGGAGGCTGAGGCAGGAGGATCCCTGAGACCAAGTTTGAGGTTGCTGTGCGCTGTGACGCCAGGCACTCTACCCAGGGCGACAGAGTTAGCTTCTGTCTCAAAACTAAATAATAGGCTCTGTGCCTATGGCTCAACGGGCTAAGGCGCCAGCCACGTATACCTGAGCTGGCGGTTCGAATCCAGCCCGGGCCCGCCAAACAACAATGACGGCTGCAACCAAAAAATGGCCGGGCGTTGTGGCGGGCGCCTGTAGTCCCAGCTACTTGGGAGGTGGAGGCAGGAGACTCGCTTGAGCCCAGGAATTAGAGGTTGCTGTGAGCTGTGTATGCCACGGC
>CAUYRH010009030.1:0-22992 GCA_963574655.1 Perodicticus potto
CCTGTGGCTCAATGGGCTAAGGCACCAGCCATGTATACCTGAGCTGGCGGGTTCGAATCCAACCCAGACCCACCAAACAACAATGACAGCCACAACCAAAAAATGGCCGGGCGTTGTGGCGGGTGCCTGTGGTCCCAGCTACTTGGGAGGCGGAGGCAGGAGACTCACTTGAGCCCAGGAGTTGGAGGTTGCTATGAGCTGTGATGCCATGGCACTCTATCCAGGGTGACAGCTTGAGGCTCTGTATCAAAAAAAATAAAATAAAATAAAATAAAATAAAATAAAATAAAATAAAATAAAATAAAATAAATTTGTAGCCTTTATATATATCAATTGTCATGTCAAGCTGAGAAAACAGTCAAGGACTCTATTCCATTTACAGTAGTGCCAAAGAAGATGAAATATTTGGGAGTTTACCTGACAAAGGATGTGAAAGATCTCTATAAAGAGAACTGTGAAACTCTAAGACAAGAAATAGCTAAAGCTGTTAACAAATGGAAAAACATACCATGCTCATGGCTGGGAAGAATCAACATTGTTAATATGTCCATTCTACCCAAAGCAATATAAAATTTTTATGCAATCCCTATTAAAGCTCCATTGTCATACTTTAAAGATCTCAAAAAAAAGAATACTTCATTTTATGTGGAATCAGCAAAACAATGAATAGCCAAGACATTACTCAGAAATAAAACAAAGCAGGAGGAATTATGCTACCAGACCTCAGACTATACTACAAATTGATAGTTATCAAAACAGCATGGTACTGGCACAAAAACAGAAAGGTAGATGTATGGAACAGAATAGAGAACCAAGAGATGAACCCAGCTATTTACTGTTATTTGATCTTTGACAAGTCAATTAAAAACATTCAGTGGAGAAAAGATTCCCTATTTAACAAATGGTGCTGCATGAACTGGCTGGCGACCTGTACAAGACTGAAACTGGACCCACAACTTTCACCATTAACTAAGATAGACTCTGACTGGATTAAAGATTTAAACTTAAAAGATGAAACTATAAAATTACTAGAAGAAAGTGCAGGGAAAACTCTTGAACGAATTGGCCTGGGTGAATATTTTTGAGGAGGACTCCCTCAATTGGGAGGGAGTAACCCCCAATTGAAGCAGTAACAAAGATACACTACTGGAACCTGAGTAAACTAAAAAGCTTCTGCACAGCCAAGAACACAGTAAGTAAAGCAAGCAGACAGCCCTCAGAATGGGAAAAGATATTTGTAGGTTCTGTCTCTGACAAATGTTTAATAACCAGAATCCACAGAGAAATCTAATGTATTAGCGAGAAAAGAACAAGTGATCCCATCTCAGTGTGGGCAAGGGACGGAAGAGAAAATTCTCTAAAGAAGACAGGCACACAGCCAACAGAAACATGAAAAAAATGCTCATTATCTTTAATCATCAGAGAAGTGCGAATCAAAAATACTTTGAGATATCATCTAACTCCCAAAATCCCAAAACCAGAGATGTTGGCGTGGATGTGGAGAAAAGGGAACACTTCTACATTGCTGGTGGGAATGCAAACTAATATGTTCCTTTTGAAAGGATGTTTGGAGAATACTTAGAGATCTAAAAATAGACCTGCCATTTTATCTTATAATTCATCTAGGTATATATCCAGAAGACCAAATGTCACATTATAACAAAGATATTTATACCAGAATGTTTATTGCAGTCCAATTCCTAATTGCTAAGTCCTGGAAGAAGCCCAAGTGCCCATCAACCCTCGAATGGATTAATAAATTGTGGTACATGTATACCATGGAATATTATGCAGCCTTAAAGAAAGATGGGGACTTATGGTAGCGCCTACCACGGTGCTGCAGCAATGGTGGCGGCCGTGTTCGGGACGAGTGAGAGTTCCAACTTTCCTACTGCTCTGGGAGGCATTGGGTGCAGAGGTCACGATGTCAGGGAAAAAACAGCCAGTAGACCTGGGTCTCTTAGAGGAGGACGATGAGTTCAAGGAGTTCCCTGCCGAAGACTGGGCTGGCTTAGATGAAGATGAAGATGCACAGGTCTGGGAGGATAATTGGGATGATGACAATGTAGAGGATGACTTCTCCAATCAGTTACAAGCTGAACTAGAGAAACAAGGTTATAAGATGGAGACTTCATAGCATCCAGAAGTGTTGAAGTAACCTAAACTTGAACTGTTTATTAAACTCTAGGATAGAAAACCAAGGATGAAACTTAAAAAATATGTTTATTTCATAATTTGTTTTTGTAACAAAACTAAATGTTTTGATCTAAAAAAAAAAAAAAAACGAAAGATGGGGACTTTACCTCTTTCTTTCTTTCTTTTTTTTTTTGGAGTTTTTATTGGCCAAGGCTAGGTTTGAACCCACCACCTCTGGCATATGGGGCCAGCGCCCTACTCCTTTGAGCCACAGGTGTCGCCTGACTTTACCTCTTTCATGTTTACATGGATGGAGCTGGAATATATTCTTAGCAAAGTATTTCAAGAATGGAAGAAAAAGTATTCAGTGTACTCAGCCCTAGTATGAAACTAATTTCATACTAATTTCATGTGAAAACTATAACCCAATTACAGCACAAGAATATGGGGAAAGGTGTAAGGGAGGGAAGGAGAGGGGGGAAGATGGGTGGAGGGAAGGTAATTGGTGGGACCACACCTATGGTGCATCTTAGAAGGGTACATGTGAAACTTACTAAATGCAGAATATAAATGTCTTAACACAATAACTAAGAAAATGCCATGAAGGCTATGTTAAACAGTCTGATGAAAATATTTCAGATTGTATATGAAATGAGCACATTGTACCCCATGATTGCATTAATATACACAGCTATGATTTAATTAATAAAAAAAAACAACAACTGGGTGGCGCCTGTGGCTCATTGAGTAGGGCTCGGGCCCCATATACCGAAGGTGGCGAGTTCAAACCCAGCCTCAGCCAAATTGCAAAACAGAAAAATAGCTGGGCATTGTGGGGGGTGCCTGTAGTCCCAGCTACTCGGGAGGCTGGGGCAAGAGAATCGCCTAAGCCCAGGAGTTGGAGGTTGCTGTGTTATTACCCTCTATGGAGGGTAATAAAGTGAGACTCTGTCTCTCCAAAAAACAGCAACAACAAAAAAACTGTGATCATTTTACTTTGGAGGTCACCTGCTTTATTTTTTACCAGAGAGTAGTACTTCCTGAGTTTTCTCTCTATATTTTTATCTGGAAAATTTAATTACTCATCTATCTATTTATTTGGGTGAATGTTTTGGCTATTATTTTCTCAAATAGTTAGCACAGACACATCTTTTCTCTTCCTCTCCCCATCTCCCTGTTAAAAAGTGAAGAGGCTTTGACTCTTGTCTCCCACATGTTCATGCTTCCCTTATGCTTCTCTTTTCTTTATCCTTTGTGTTGGGTTTTTTGGAATATTTTTTTCACTCTTTGTTGAAGTGTACAGTTTCAAATCCAAAAAATTACTCTTCACATCTTAAATTGGTTCTGCATTAAGTTTTGACCATGTTTTCTATAATTTCCAACAGTTGTCACTAAGGAGAAACTAACTGTTCACGTGTCAAACCTGCTGTCCTAACTCCAGTGTCATTGTTTGTTTTTATCTTTTCTATCTCTGACTTTATCAAGATATAACTGGAGTTAAGGAAAAATAGAAAAAATAGAAAAAATAGAAATAGGCAAAGATATTATCACAAATACAATATGTTGCAAATGTGAATGATTCACCAATACTCAATAAATGTCTGTCACCCACAACATGATCAGAATTGTCCTAAGTATTTAGGATATACTAGTGAACAAAACAGGGAAAGAAAAATCCATGTCCTCCTGAAGGCATTCTAATGTATTTTTTTGTATATAACTAACACAGTCCACGTGATAAGATATTTTGATTACATGGATGCTTTTAAAAAAATTGATTAAAGATTATTCATTATTGTGTATTTGTTGATCAGTAATGTTTATTAAATATTCACAAATAAGACACCTGCCATTCGATCTTATAATTTATCTACTAGGTATATATCCAGAAGACATTGTACAATGTTTTATGGAGGCTACAGTGATCATCAAAGAAAAGTACTTCATAGAAGCTCAAATCTATTATAACTTAAAACTACAGTTTAAAAAAAAATGTATGTGTGTGTATCTAGACATACTATGGTCTGACAATTAAGTTCATGAACTCATCCTAGAAAAGTGCTACATATTTCATTGCTGAGTATCACTATGGTCATCTTCAAAGTATTCCCCTCTGGAAGATGTGCACTGATGCCAGTGCTTAGCCCACCCTTCAAAGCAATTTTGGAATGCTTTGTCTGGGATGACCATCAAAGATGTCATTGTATGGCACACACAAGCATGCAACCACAATAATGAACAGCACTCAGCAAGACACCATCCCACATCGACATGAACACAACTATGAGACACTGATATACCAGGCTTATGAAACCTTACCAAGTTGTTTACATAGTGCTGCCAAAGTGAGCACATCTTGGCAAGTTCCTGAAGTTAATTGTCAGACCTCATATGACAACAGCTCTGATGGTCATTCCAGAAAAAGGATTCCAGAATTGCTTTGAAGAGTGAACTAAGTGCTGGCATGGGGCCACAGCTTCCCAAGAGGAGTTCTTCAAAGGTGACCACAGTATTATTCAGCAACAATGAATGTAGAACTTTTCCTAGGATGAGTTCGCAGACTAAATTGTTGGATCTTATACAGGCGAACCAACTACAGATTACATGCATGTTGATTTTAAAAATTTATTTGTAAGAAATTTATGTTAAATTTTAGTTATATTACATTATTTTGTACTTAAGAACACACATTATAAATGTTATAAACATAATAAAAGTGCAATAAATAAAATATATTTTTAAATTATTAACGGTATAATAATTTGCCAGCACATTTTAGATGTTTTATTCATCTTCTAGATCCTTTTGCTAACCAGGTACTTCTAAACTACCAATGAATATTTAAGAAATGTTCTCTGCCATGATCCCTATTGTCTTCTTTAGACTCTGTTCCTCTATGCCCTTTTAATAGTGCCATCCTCAGGAACCTGTTTTTTTCTGGCCCACAGAACCTCATGCTGCCCTCTGCCCTCTGGGGTTTGTTGTTTGCATGAGTTTAGCTCAATGAAATGTGTATCATCTCGAGTGTCAGCATTCTGATCTTTCAAATTATTAACCATCAAATGTGATAAAGTAATCAGTGCTGAAGAGACAGGATTACCAGGAGAACTGCTGAGTAATCCTAACATTGAGTTTCTAGAGTCAATGCCCTGGTCTTTAATAAAGTATGTCTAAGAGTAAGAATTTCAGGCAAAATTTAATCTTGTCATTCTTCTCAGTCAATAAAAAATATGTTTTAGGAATAGAACAAAATGACATTTGTTTTATATTTTTATTATTTCTATTTTCGAGTAGCTCTTCTTTAACAATATACCTTCAGCAATACAGCTTGAGTACCTCTTGTTTGTAATTCTAGGTATCAAAAGTGTTTCAGATTTTGGAGTCTGAATATTTTATACACACACACACATGTATGTATATATAATGAGATATGTTGAGGATAGGATCCAAGTCTAGACAAGAAATTCACTTTTATATCATGTACACCTTATACACATAGCCTGAAGGTAACTGTTGCAATATTTTTAATAAGTTTATGCAAAAAATGAAGTTTATGTGTATTGCATTATCTGAAAGCAAAGGTGTCTTTATTTCTGCTACCCATGTAGAAAATCCATGTTTCTTTGGAATTGCCATCATTTCTGACTCTAAATTTACTTGCTACTGATAGCAATCATGTTTTTACACTTAAAACATAAGTAATCAATAGTAAAAAATATGATGTGTCATTAATACAATGTAAAAATTATGTGTTCAGGGTAACTAAGCGGTACTCAGCACCACCAGGACACCTGAACCAGCTGTTACACAGCAGTGACAATACACAAGAGAAAGCTTTCAGTTTAGACTGACAATGTGTCTTTTGATTAAAAAGTTACTGTACACTTTTAACCAAAGCTCACAGTTTATAGTAAACTTTCCTAAAGAAATTTCAGAAGCAGGTGAGGAACTAGGTAGTGAAATAAGAAGGCGTTCTGGCGGATGGCTTCTATAAGTGTTCACTCCAGAGTCCTTTCCCTCATAAACAATGGCTTTTGCTTCCACATTTCTCTTTGATTTCGTAACTGACATGATTTTGTTGTTCTGGTATGAATATGCATTGCTCTGATCCTTCAACATGTCCATCACAGGTTTCCAGCATATCGTCGATAGCTGCATTCTCTACAATGTTAGGGCCATCTTCATCATTATCATTGTCGTGATCACCTTGACCAGAAACATCTAGGCTATTTCTCGACAGGTCTAGAAAGGAACAACGGAAGCCTCACTATCAATGTTAAAAACTTCTTTGGAATCTACTTCTTCCTGCTTATTGATGGACTCTGAAGGCATTATGGCGGTCATCTGTCATCTCAGTTACTTTGGAAGCTGAGGCAAGAAGATATCTTGAGCCCAAGAGTTTGAAGTTGCACTGTGCTATGATGCCAGGACACTCTACTCTAGGTGACAGAATGAGACTCTCTCTCAAAACAAAACAAAACAAAACCCCACTGTGAGTAATGCATGTAGGTTTTGGACCTACACTGCAAGGAATGTGCTGTTGGTGGGTCTGGCCTGCACATGTGCCATTTTATAACCCTTTGGGGGTGTGCTTGGGTAAGAGAATCTGGGTAAATATGTAAAAGGTATGTTACAGTGCAAAGAGGTGAGAGGGTCTTTTTCTTTTTCCCCCTGAGAAGTCTGACTAACGTGTATCTTTGTGCCTTCATTTTGACTTCAATTCACCATCTGGGTCAGGTTGGAATTTGCCATATAGGACATCATGTCAGTGATCAAAAGTTTAGGTTTATGGACTATTTCGGATTTCATATTTTGGGGTTAGGGGTGTTCAGCCTGTACTCAGCATTCCTTGAGCAACTGATGAGATAGGTGTTGATTTCTTTTATTCAGTTTAAAATTAAATATTCATAATGATTCAGTAGATGTATTTAAATGATTTTTTTCTTCTGGTGAGAAATTGTAGTGAAAGTTAGAGTGTTTAAGTCTATACCCTGATATGTTATTCAGGGTTCATTGGGAGAAGCAGAACCACTGTGTGTTAGGTGGTTCCTGTTGTGGGAGTTGGGTCAGCAGTCTACTGAAGGCTTCTGTTTTAGTTTCTGATGCTGGAGCTTGAAGCCCACAGGGCATCTTTGAGAAGAGAAGATGGATGAAGAGGGAAACAGTGAGGAAGAACTAGAGCCCACATCTTGCTGAGCTCCACTAGCACAGAAGGAAAGCATGTCGGTACAACTGACCCTCATGTTGCCGGTGTCAATAAATATCTCTGGCCTGGGAGTTGGAGAAGCAGAAGGGGAAGATGGAGGGGTTGGCAGATGGTCACTACCAAGATGGTAAATCAACAGACCCACAGCAGCATGTGGGGGCTCAGAGTGGCTGTTGCTTCCCATCTGCCCCCCACATTTCTCACAATCCACCCTGACTAGACACATAGAGTCAAGGATATTCTCAGAAACTAGTTCAGCCCAGCAAAATTTACAGATTGTAAAGCCACTTCACCTAGTGTTATTCTTACTTTGCTAGTGCTGCTAAAAATATCTTAATATGTTATGAAGTACTTAAAGCCATATTCATAAAATCAGGGCACAATACATATCAGAAGTCCCTAAGTAACACTCCAATAGCCTGAAACAGGATGGTAAATTTGGGTTAGTAATCAAATCAGTTTCTTGTTTTACTGAGTTGATCAGAAGAATGAATAATTCAATTATGAATATAGGAAAACTTAAAGAAATTCTGAAATTTAGTTCTAATTTTAATAGCATTACATTCACGTAAATAATCACCAGGTGTTTTAAAATCAGATTTTTAAACCATAATTATATTCTGTAATTCAAGGAAACACTGAAGGTATTGCACATGAAGAATTTTATCCTCATAATAGTCTCAGAGGTAAAGTGCCTATTATGTCTGATTGCAATCTTTTATTTGGTCATTTAAAAAATTTTATTTGTCTTCAGCACTCCAACCAGCAATATTAGCATATTCCAAAGCAAAATCAACACAAGTGATTGGATATAGGTCATTTACTGCTGTAACTAGAATCAAGTGTGCGGTTCACACAGACACTTGAGAAACAGTGTCATGCTCTATTTTGTGCCGCTGGAACAAAGTGCTACAAACTGTGTAATTCTTAAAGATTAGACATTTATTTCTTACAGTTACAGAGGGTGAAAGATCAAGGTTAAAGCACAGCCCTGCTGTGTTTGCTAGGGCCTGCCTTCTCCAGAGGAGAGGAGTACTTTGGCCGAAGTTAGAAAGGAACAGAGGCTGGCACCCTCCGCCAAGGGAGGGGTCCTCATTGCCTCATTACAGCTTAATGGCCCCATGTCTTAATATTACCACACTGGCAATTTCTGAATTTTGGGGGTGGCATGTTCAAACTGTAGAACAGAGTTTCTTAATTTAATGGATTCTCGTTTTTCTTGGATACTAAAATTAACTTTAGATTTAAAAGCAATTAGACAGAAATTTGGATTTTTATATTTAATTTTGGAAGAAAATTAAAACAATATAAAAAGCCTTAGAAAAATAGTATAACTGAATTAGAATCTAGAAATAAAAGTTCAGAAATTGTGCACTATTTGATTCTCAAATCAAAGTGAAGGAAAAAATAACATGGCATAATGTTTAAATATGAAGCCACTTCTCAACCACTTTTTTAAAAATTTGAAATACATTAAATAACAAAAAGAGAAAAATTCTCTAATAAGCCCTCCAATTAAGATTGATGGATAGATTGACTGATTGATAGGTTGAAGCGGGAATTAATCTTTCACCTTTGAAGTTACATCCTTAAGAAGTAACAAATATCAGTGCTTTGCAGTGTCCTGAGGATAATTTTTTTTCTACCATTGTCTTTTGCTCCCTTTCCCCTCAGACACATGATTTTTTAAAACTAAAGTGAAGTTAGGCTTTAGAAAGATCATCCACTTAGTATCATGAACATTTTTCCTTGTACATAAGGCACAGCATATTCTTTCTAATGATCCCATAGTATTTCATTTCATGAACATATATCATCGTTTACTTATCCAGCCTCCTAATTTAGGATATTTACATTGGCTTTTTTTTGTTTCATTTTTATTTTGCTGTTACAAATAATTCTGCAGTGAAAAACCATGTTTTGTGATATATAATTTCCTAAATACTGCAAGATAGATTCCCCCCCCTTTTTTTTGAGACTTACTTTGTCACATTCAGTAGAGTGCTCTGTCATCATAGCTCACAGCAACCACAAACTCTTGGACTCGAGGGATCCTCTTGCCTCAGACTCCCAAGTAGCTGGGACTACAGGTGCCTGCCACAACACCCACCTATTTTTTAGAGATGAGGGTCTCCCTGTTATTCAGGCTGGTCTCAAACTCCTGAGCTCAGGCAATCCATCCACCTTGGCCTTGCAGAGTGCTTGGATTAC
This sequence comes from Perodicticus potto, assembly GCA_963574655.1. Taxonomy (NCBI): domain Eukaryota; kingdom Metazoa; phylum Chordata; class Mammalia; order Primates; family Lorisidae; genus Perodicticus; species Perodicticus potto. The sequence goes on from CAUYRH010009030.1 coordinate 9,554, forward strand.
AAGTGTAAGCCACTGCACGCTGCCTGCAGGATAGATTCCTATAAGTGAACTTTCTTGTTCACAAGTTTTGCCCATTTTTAATTTAGTTAGCATTTTTATCTAGTGTTTAAAGAAATATCTCTGTCTCAACATCTTTATCAACTTAGAAAAGTATTCATCTTTTAAAAATGGAGGAGGGACACAACAGAACAATATGACTTAAATGACTATATCCTTATATTAATATGAAATAAAAAATGGACTAACTTTATGAAGCAATAGACTAATTTTTTCTCATTGTAATTAGCACCTGAAGTGACTAGTGAATTTCAGCATCATACTGGTCACTATGCCTAGTGACCAATATCTTTGTCCATGAATTAGCTATTTACATAATTGTCTATTTTTTTTAAATATTGGGCTTTTTGGTCATTTATTTTAGTGACTTATAGGTACTCCGTATATATTAGGAATATTTTCTCACCTTTGAATTTTTTTCACTTTTAAAATTATGAAATAGAAATATAATATATGTATACTAACATGAAGTTTAGGAAATAATTATAAAGCACATTACTTTCTACAAAACATAGCATTGAGTTGAAGAAATAGGCCATTCATCTCAGAAGTCCATTTCTGACCCTCCTACCCGAGAGACAAACCTTCCTGACTTCCATGTAACTTGCCTTCACATTGTTTGCTACTTTTAATCCCTTACTTTTTTTTTTTTTTTTTTTTGTAGAGACAGAGTCTCACTCTGCCGCCCTTGGTAGAGTGCTGTGGTGTCACACAGCTCACAGCAACCTCCAACTCCTGGGCTTAGGTGATTCTCTTGCCTCAGCCTCCCGAGTAGCTGGGACTACAGGAGCCCAACAAAATGCCAGCTATTTTTTGCAGTTTGGCTGGGGCTGAGTTTGAACCTACCACCCTCGGTATATGGGTCCCATGCCCTACCCACTGAGCTACAGGCGCCGCCCTAATCCCTTACATTTTCACTTGTGTTGTTTCCCGAAGCAATATAGTTTAGTTTTCCCTATTTTTTTCCCAATTCAAAGACTCTTTTAGTCAATATTGGTTTCTTTCTTTCTTCATAATCATCATCTCCCTGCACACTGAGCATTCCAAGCAGGTGATGAAATCTTTCATGTTAAAAGAAAACAAAGGTCGTTGGACTACTCTTTTTCCCCTTTGAACCACAGACTTTTTTCTCTCCTCTTCTATCAAAACTTTACATCTATAGTTTCTTGCCTTCTGTTCATTTTCTTAAAAATTGTAGTGAAATATATGTAACATAAAATTTTCCATCATAACCATGTTTAAGAGTACAGTTCAGTGGCATTGATGATGCTCTCATCCCTGTGCAGCCATCACCACCACCAGCTCCAGAACTTTCCCTTCAACCTAAACTGGAAGTCTGTGGCTTTAAAACAATAAGCCTCCAACTGCCTCCCTCCCACCACAACTCTCCTTTCGGTCTCTTTGAAATTGACTCCTCTAGATACCTCACATAATTGGAGTCATTCAATATTTGTTCTTTTCATTAAGTTTATTTCACCTAGTATAATGTCTTCAAGATTCATCCATGCATTAGAATTTCATTAATTTTTAAGGTTGAATTATGTTCTATTCATCTGTTTATAGACACTTGGGTTCCTTCTACTTCTTGACTTCTATGAATAGTTAAATCATGACAAAATGCTTCAGGGACCATGGGTATAAAGAGATCTGTTTAAGTCCTTGCTATTAATTATTTTGGGTACATTCATCGAAACACAATTGCTGAATCATATCGTAATTCTATGTTTAATTTTTGAGGTACCAACATACTATTTTCCACAGTCACTATACCATTTGACAGCACAAATTTCTGTTATGTATTTTCTATGACTTATATCTTGTATGTAGTCTTGAAATTTTAAATTTTGTGCAATGACATTTGTTACTATTTCTATTTAAGACTTCCATTATTCTATTTCTGTTATTTTAACTATTGTCAGCATTTTATTTTTCATGAATCATTATTATACTTTCAACGAAATGATAGATATTAAAATCTTTCTACACATTTATGGAAAATACTTGCCTTCGCATATTCTATTATTTATGTTGAGAAGTACGTTCTCTAATATTATGCAAGTCTACATAAGGCAGAATTTTAGAACTTTATTCAAAACTACATAGGACTGTAAACTCAAGGTGGCCAGACTTTATCTTATAATTCCCTATATCCAGGGGACCTAGTAAAACACCTTGCACAAATAAGTTGCTCAATAAATATGTGTTGAATTTGAACTAGTTAATTCTGAATTTTATACTTCACTCTCTCTGGCTTAGCTATGGGTACATGAAAATCAAAGTAGAGTATTTTGGATGAAGTTAGTCATAATATTTTCAATAGTTTTATTCCCCTCTGGGATATGAAAGAAAAGATTAACGCTTCCCAAAATGTGGCATGTGTCAAATTATCTTCTATGGTAGAGATTTGAAAAAGATCCCTAGTGGTATTTCACCCTGTTCTAAAAGTACTTAGGAAAAATGACAGAATTCAACTGTTATTCTTCCAGAAAGATATTTCAGTTGGGCATTTCATTGGCTAATGGCTAGTTGTTTCTAGGATGATATTACAAAAATAATTCTAAAAATAAGTACCCATCCCTAAGTTTGTCAAGTTTTACAAGCCCTAATGTAATTTATTCTCTCACTACCATGATCTTGATGGGGGTGATGGCACCTTGTTTTACAAATTAAACAATCACCACTGAAACAATAAATATTTAAGTGTCTTTAGACTTTATTAAATATAGAATGAGGAAAAGATGGATTTAAAAAATTGTGAAATAAACACAACCTTCTTAGAAAGACAACCTTTCAGACACACACGAGGAATGAACACGTGCCTTTTTTATTCAATGAAATGAAAAAATAGAAGTTTGACTATATTTATGGAAAGCTTTACAAGTCATTCTGCAATTTGTGAAATTATTTGTGCCTGGAATTGCTGGTCATCGCACATATCTACACATCTGTTAAATAAACCAAAAAACACCAGACGTCCTAGGTCTTCTTATATTCCGGCAATAGAGTATAGATGTCATCCAGATGTGGTGTTTTGCATCTGTAGGAAGCCAGGGGTGATCTCAGGTCCTCTAGTTGAGGTCTCATCTTCTTTCCCTTGCAGCACACTGTGTCTGACATTAAAAAAATCCTCTATACATACTTCATGAATTTTGATACAATGTCACAAGACAAAATATAACCACTTGCATAAAGAAATATATACAAGAGTGTTCACAGCAGCATTGTTGAATATGCAATGGATTTGAATTAGGTGATTATACATTTTGTGCTTCAATATCTATGGCTTAGCATTGGATATAGGAAGATATTTTGGATGAGGTTAAGAAGAATAAGCCTGAATTTCCATCGATAGGAGAATGGATATTTAATATGTGGTAATAATCATACTATAGAATAGTACACAACACTACAAAGGAATAAAATTGTGCTGTATATATTTGAATGAATGAATCACACAAATAAAATACTGAAGTTAAGTCAAAGAACAAGTTGCAGAATAATACATTTAATCTAAAACATTAAAAACATGCACAGTTATATCCACAATTCTGTATGTACAAGTGTATACATTTGTGTGAGCATTACGTATACACATATGTATATGTGTATTTGGGGAAAAATGTGTATATATGTATGATGCAAAGAAAAGTCAATACATACTGGAAGAAATAAATACCAAATTCAGGTTAGCTCAATATTTAAACCTGTGAAATAGGTTATTACGTTCAGGTAGGGAGTGAAGAAATTGCTTCTAATGATAAATGCAGAAGAAGTTTAAATTATACTCATAAAATATTTATTTATTTTTATCTGTTATTTGTATTTTTTTAAATGTTTCAAATATTTTTTAATTCTGGTTGGTTTGGTTATTTTTTGAAACAGGCTCTCCCTCTGTTGTCCAGGCTCCAGTGTAGTGGCTTCGATCATAGCTCACTGTAACAGACTGCCCTCAAGGATCTTTCTGCCTCAGCCTCCTGAGTAGCAAGGATTACAGATGCAAAACACCACATCTGGATGATATTTTTATGTGTGTGTGTGTGTGCGTGTGTGTGTAGTTGGGGATCTCACTATGTTGCTCAGGCTGGTCTCAAACTCCTGACTTAAAGTGATCCTCCCACCACTGCCTCCCAGAGTGCCAGGATTGTGGAAGTGAGCACCAGTCATAACAATTTTAAAAATAGTGAATTATACAACTCAAATGTAGTCTTTCTCTCTTATCTGTGGCCACCAAGAGAAAAAAATAAAACTTTCATGGTACAATTTTTACCAAGTATCCTTGATTTCAATGGGGAAGAAAAACATGAGTGTAATATTCTTCCCATTAGCTACAGTTGAGAATCCAAACTTTTAAGTGTAATTTAGAGGAGCTATCATTTTTTGGTCCCTTAACTGACTCTGAAACCTAACTTCCCACCACTTTCTCCACATATTCAATGTTACATCAAATTATCATTGGCTTCAGAAGTTATAACATATACTTTGTGCTTCTAAATAAGATGTTCCCTTGGCTTGAGATAACTTGCTTTGTCTGAAATAATCCCACCTTCTCAAAAGGCACTATATTTAAATTTTGTTTCTGAGACTCCCAAGAATGTTTAGTGCATCTATGGTGCATCAACTCCTCTTGGTTTGAATGTCTGTCCCAGAGTTCACAGGGGCACTGCCTTTATCTGTGCCTACATCTGATTGTTTGAAATGTGAATGCGGAAGGAACCATCTGGGCTGCCTGTCGTACTAGAAATTTGAATACCTAATGACTCCAACAGTATGTCATCACAATTTTTATTGCTTTGGTTTCCTGAGACTGAACCTTTACGTTTTTAGATATTTGATGGCTAAAGGAGTACTTACTCTGAAAACACAAAGAATCTTCACTTTTATCTTAGGCCAAAATACATACTTCCATAGAACAATTTCAATATTCTGCAAAATACTGAAAATTTCTTCTAGGTACCTAAAAAAAATACCCCCTTCTGTACTGAAAGACAACATATTTGCATCATAGTAGTTGCTTGGGAGCGTAAGTGGAGGGTGAGCTCAACTTTAATCACGGTCATACCTGAGAAGAGATTTAAGATTGCTTTACTGGGCTGGAATATTTTACCTACAGTCAGTCAATCAGTAAGCTTAAAAAAATACATCCTGGTCTTACTTGCACTTGGGATGATAAATGTGATTACACTTGAAAATATCAGTAATCAAAAATAGAGCCTGCCAGAGGTTATTATGAAGCTAGAGGTAACTATTATGTTTCTAGAATGCTTGATGGAATATCTCACAAACTTGAAAAAATGTAGATTTATTAGAAAAATGTAAGTGTTTGTTTGAGATTCTCAAAAATTGTATGGGAGGGCAGTGCCTGTGGCTCAGTGAGTAGGGCGCCGGCCCCATATGCCAGAGGTGGTGGGTTCAAACCCAGCCCCAGCCAAAAATAAAAACTGAAAAAAAAAAAAAATTGCATGGGAAGGGGAAACTTGAGAAAGGAACTTTCCATAAAGCAGGATATGGTACAGATAGTGGCAACGATCACCCTTATTTTTGTACACAGCTCATGAGATTTAAGAAGAATATGAGCTTGTCAGTGAATGAATAAAAAGAATGAATAAAATAATTAAAGACTTTTTTTTTAATGGTATCTAGGAACCCTTGAAATAGAACTTGCAAAGATCCTTGTGAGAATGACATTAACTCAGCTGACTCTCCACTGTCTCTATACCAGGACACGTCATCCCTGCCAGTGGTCACAGCTCTAGGACAAGGCTACTGGCTTGCTAATCTCTTGTTGCTCTCAAAAAGTCCTTATGCCAATTGTCTTTAGTTTAAGATATAAAGTAAACAAACATCAGAATTTAGGAAGAAGACTATAGTTTCTATTCTAGTAATTATACTCTATTTCTTTCATGAGCTTATAAAGTAAGTGTTTCTGTTATTTCTATCATTACTTCTGAGATAAAATGAAAGATCAAATTACATGCCCCAAGGCATGAAGCCTTTTTAACAGGAAGACAGGGTTGATCTCAGGTCCTCTAGTTGAGGTCTTATCTTCTTTCTCTTGCACCACACTGTGTCTGCTTTTTGGGTGCAAGGAAGAAAACATTATGAGCCAAATAGTTTCCTCCAGCCACCTAATGGATGATTTTTTTGGCCCTGACTCTTCTCTCCTCTTTCTGTGTGGTGTTTGTATGGTAATACCCTTTGTGCCATGTCCATCTTTGGTTGAAGTTGACATGCTTGAAATTCTTTAGCCACTGATGAAATAAGAGCTTCCATGTTTTATGAGGGATTGCTTCCGTCTCCAGGGCAGGTACTGTCACCCAACCCTGAAGACCGAACAGTGGATATTAGACTCTGTAGAACTCCCACACTCATGAATATTCCTCTCTCACTGCTTTCTGCCACCTAACCTGAACCATGACCCTGCTTTGATTTATTTTTTTGAACATTATCTGCTCATATTAACTCTTAAGTCTTTGAAATGGAATGATATATAAAATATTTACTTGTGGCTCGGCGCCTGTGGCTCAATGGGCTAAGGCGCCAGCCACGTACACCTGAGCTGGCGGGTTCAAATCCAGCCCGGGCCGCCAAACAACAATGATGGCTGCAACCAAAAAATGGCCAGGCATTGTGGTGGGTGCCTGTAATCCCAGCTACTTGGGAGGCAGAGGCAGGAGACTCGCTTGAACCCAGGAATTGGAGGTTGCTGTGAGCTGGGATCCCACAGCACTCTACCCAGGGCGACAGCTGGAGGCTCTGTCTCAAAAAAAAAAAAAAAGAAAAAAAAAGAAATAGGATTGAATGGCTGGTTCATAAGGCCAATACATGCTTAACTTTTGAAGGAACTTCCAGTTTCAATCAACTATACCATTTTTCTGTTCCCTTCGCAACTTATGAGAGTTCCAATTTCTCCATATTCTCAAAAGTACTTTTTATCCTCTGTCTTTTTGGTTGTAGCCATCCTTGTATAGGTGAAGTAGTATATCATTGGAATTTTGATTTGCATTCCCCTAACACCTAGTGATGCTGAGTATCTTTATGTGTGCTATTTACTATTTGTTTTTCCTCTCTGGGAAAATGTCTATTTAGATATTTTGCCCATTTTTAAATTTTTTCTTGTTATTGAGTGGTAAAAGTTATTTGTATATTCTGGATATAAGGGGAGCAATGCATCTATTTGATAGAGGGACAAAAGGTCCAAGGTACCCCTGTCCAGGTTGGAGCAGCCTGGAGAGCAGAGTCCAAGATTTAATCTGGCTCTTCTCTCAGTGCCAAGGTGTGGCTCTTGGGGGACTCCTGGGAACAATTCTTTGATCTCAGCCTCCTCCGTGGCCTAAACAACAGCAGAAGGGCAATGTGGGGACATTTAGGGATAGGAAGAGCTTCCAAATAGCATGGGCACTCGGGAATGGCCATGGAGGAGAGAGGGGCAGGAGTTGCTTTTCAGTGAAGGGTTCTTAACGCACATGTAGCTAAGGGAGTTCCCACTTCATGAGAGGGACTAGGGCAGAAGTTTGTCCTGGTCCCTCTCACATTCAAGAATCAATGATTTTATTATTCCACCCTTACTCAGCCCCACCATTCCAAGTCTGGACATGAAGCCAGCCTTCAGGCTGTACAAAGGCTGAAAATTAAGTTCCCAAACTCATCCTAGAAAAGTACTGTATCCATTGCTGAATATCATTATGGTCACCAGATAGCCAAGGGGAATACATTGAAGGTGACTGTGTTGTTATTCAGCAATAAGGTATGTAGCATTATTTTAGGATGAGTTTGCAAACTTAATTTTCAGACTTTGTATAATGAGAGCTCTGATGGCTATATCAGCTCTGAAAAAGAGTTCCAAAATTGCTTTGAAGGGTGGCCTAGGCACTGGTGTCGGTTTGTAGCTTCCCAAGGGGAATACTTCGAAGGTGACTATAGTGATATTCACCAATGAGGTGTGTAGAAATTCTTCTAGGAAGAGTTGGTGAACCTAATGTCCAACCTGGTACGTGGGCTTGCCCTATGGCTTCTATCCCCCCAGGCTCCCTTCTGCTGCAGTGGTCAGTTCCTTGGGGCCCCATGTCCTGGAGGGAGGGATTGTCCCTCTGCTCAAGAAGATAATGGGGCCTTGAGAACAGTTTGTGTCACCTCCATCTGTGTAGCCCCAACAGATAGCACAGACTGCAGCTCAAAATATGTTCTCATACAAGCTTCTTAACTTATTGAATGAAGAAAAAGGAATGAGTTCATGTATTGGAAATAGGAAAACTGACACTCAGATAGTAATCAGCCCAGACTCATGTGGGTTCAACGAAGGGGTTGGATCTCAAATTAAGGTTCTCTGATCTGCCAAAATACTTTTTCCACTATATCAAGTCATGAGTCCAAGCCTCTTATCTTCAGAGGTTCAATTTGGAGAAGAAACAGTTATACGACAAAGCTAGCCAGGGAGGGTTCTGAGGAGTGGCACCACCAGAGGGCAAATGGGATGGTGAAATAATGTCTGTACGTGTGGTTTATGTTGCCCTTCCTACATTCCACTCTGGATTTGGTGGAGATGATGGGGAGTAAATACCTCAGGAGGAATTTCCTCTGTTTTGTGGGATGCTGGAAGACTTCTTGGAGGAGCTAGGGTGTGGGGAATGAAAGCAGAGATGCCAAGATGGACCCTTGCGGCAGTGGAAACAGCAGGATCACCAAGTAGGAGAGGCCTGGGGTAGGGCATGAATGGGATGTGGTGAGTAGTCGCCGTGACATTGGGGTTATCTCAGGAGCCCAGTGAATTACTACTAGAGAGCTAGGATGAGAGACTTTGAAAGTCAAACCGAAGAGTTTGCTTTTCTCCTCTGCAGTGGGGCCTTAATTAAAGGCTGTAGGGGAATCATTCAGCTAACCAGGATCACACGTATGTTTTCTCCAATTTCATGAAAAATTGAGAAACTCTCTGATCTCTTCTTTTCTGATTACTCTGTCTCCAAAATCAGAAACTCTTGAAATGTCTTTCCAGTAAAAAGAAAATGGTGTCTTTTATTCGCTGTTAGGTGAGAAGCTGGCTCCAGAAACATTCTGTAGAAAAGTAAGCAAAAGATACGAAGGCGTAGAACACCTTGGCAACGTGAATATATATCATGCTGAAATGACTCCCTGGCTTGGCTGAGCAGGGTTTGCTTCCAGCCCCCTTACACTCCAGCTGGGCAGGAAATGTTTCTTAATCAACCTTGCTTTTCTAGATGTGAGCATTGTGCCTAGCAGACAGTGGGAACTGAATAAATGAATGAACGAAACAAATGTGTTCAATGAGCCAGTCAATGAATGAATACTATGACCGTGTGTTTCTCCTATACATATTCCTAATTAAGAATAGTGAATTACAAGATCACTTTTCCCAGTGATTGGTAGTTTCTTGGGAAAGGAAAGAAAGTCATTGAGTAAAGAAAATTCAACAATCGAGGACAATCTGGTTTAATAGTAGTTTAACAAATATTCTTTAATTTTAGTGCACTTATAGAGAAATTAGTCCATTGTGTATTTATTTTTTGCAGAGACCTCACATATAAGCCAGTTGCCCATCTTACCATGAGAAAAGTTTTGAAAGTCTCCAATTTTCTGTCACTTCAAGTCTATATCTTATTTAATTTTAGGCTTATGATGTTCAGAACCCCTTGGATCTGAGTCTCTCTTAAAGAATCAGAAGAGAAACTCTGACCACAGTTATTTCTCTATCTTTGGTTAATGAGAACTCTGAACTAGCGATCAGGAAACCTGAAAGACCCAGCTCTTTTATTACCATGAAAATATTATCAAAGTTGCATTGTCACTCACTTGTTTTATGAACTTGCTGTGAGAGGCTTACAAAACCCTTTGGGCAATGTGGAGTTAAAAAAAAAAAAATTGAAATCCTAAAGAAGAAAGAGTAGCAGATGACCCAAAGGTTAACATTAGAGAGAGCAAGTCTGTTCTTTTAAATCATGGGAGGATGCCACTGCGATTCCAAGTGAGAAAAACAAATCTGGCATCTTCTTTTAAATGAAATGTTGTCCTGTGAAAATCTGGCTTTCTGCCTCATCTGGTATGGTGCCAGTGAGTGGGTAGACAGTGAATGGTAGCTAATTAATTAGTCAATCAGAAAGTATTTATAGAATTCTCTAGGTATATGGAACCATGCTGGACTCAGTGGGAGATGGAAAGAAGCATTAAGATACGATCTCAGCCCATGAAAAGCTTGCAGCCAGTCTCTCTGTGGGGCAAGGTGTACATGTGCTAACAGAAAAGAAAGCATAAGACAGTATTTTAATTGGGAAATATGTCTCACAGATACTAAATATATAATCCAGACAAATAGGCTATTATTCTGGGTTTAGCACCATTTACATTGTGCCATGTGGGCCAATGTTCAAAGCAACTATGAAAACTGCTTTTATAACTGGTTAGATTAAGTTAGTAAAGGACTTAGCAAACCCTTTACCACTGAGTATAAGATGGTTTGGGTAAAGAAAAATATGAGGGATCAAGGAGTGCTATTTTCCAGAAATGGTTCTACAAAGGTTATGCTTATCTCCTTTACCGAGGACTATTTAAAAGCAAACAAGTCATTGTAAAAATGCTTAGAGGGAAAATTTGCAATTAAAACACTAATTACTTAGCAAAATTTTCATTTTATAGTAACCACACACAAGCATAGACTTGAGAAAAACTTCTTTTAGAAATGTTGGGGGAATAAGTACATGGACAGAGGAAAATGAAGTGCTGAAAAAAAAATAAGGGTAAAGTGATCCAAAGTTTTCAGGTAGTCATTTTCATTGACAAGATCTTCTAAATGGCTACTTAACATGAAAATATGGTAATTATTCCCACCAAGAGCAAAATGAGATGGATTGTTTAACAGCCATCACTAATGTGTTCACTGAACATGTTCCAGACTTCATACGCCTTTATACATCATAGCACCCCTATATAGGTAGTAACTGAAGCAAAGAAAAACTAAGCTCTTTTCTCAGTCTCCCAGCTAGTGGGAGCCACAGAACATATCTGGGTCTATTTCCAAGGCCAGGACCCCTCTGTACTATCCTGGGAAAAGATGAGTGGAACAATTGAGACCTTTATAAAATATTTGAAAGTGTATGGAACTTTCCCTTTCTAAAAATTGTTGGTCTGTCTTAGTACTTTGATGATAGACATTGTATTATGGGCATAACATTGGAATTGGACATAAACTTGGATAGTATTTGAGGGTAGATTTTATAAGACGACCAAAGAAGTAAAAACTTTTAAAATAATGATAGCAGGCTGGCACAGTGGCTCATGACCGTAATCCTAGCACTGTGGGAGGCTGAGATGGGTGGATCTGAGTTCAGGAGTTCAAGACCAGCCTGAGCAAAATGAGACCCCTGTCTCTACTAAAAATAGAAAAAAACTAGCTGGCATTATGGCGGGCATTTACAGTCCTAGCTACTCAGGAGCTGAGACAAGAGGATCGCTTGAACCCAAGAGTTTGAGGTTGCTGTGAGCTGTGACGCCACAGCACTATACTCAGAACAACTGAGTGAGACTCTGTCTCAAAAAATAAATAAAATAAAATAAAATAAATTATAGCCATCTTTTCTCCTAGGAAAAAAAATTTTTTTTCTTTTAAAAAGTTCTTTAAAAAATGTTTTTTCTTTTTTTTAAAAAAATTTTATTTTGAATTACTATGGATACATAATAGTTGTACTTATTTATGGGAGGAAAACATTTTCTTGATTCAGAGTACTTATTATTTCAAGACAGAATATGAGAGGATACTGACTGGCTATATTCTTACTAATGTGTAGGAAGTACTTGCAAATATTGGGAGAAATGTAATGTAGAAAAAGTTTGAATTGTTTATACATTTATGCAAACTTATTTATTTGGGGAAAAAACTTGATTTTTAACCTCATCTATCTTTTCCACATCTTTTGAATATCACTTATTTAAAAAACATATGGACAAAAAAAGCATATCATCATGAATGTTCAAAACACTAGGACAAAGAAGATTCCAAAAACTTCCTCCAGAGAAGTAAACAAAGGTTGTATCCAAAGAATCCAGAATCACAATGGCTTTGGACTTCTCAACAGCAAACTAGGAAGCTAGAAGACAGTGGATCAATACCTTTAAAATTCTGAGGAAGATTTCTAGCCTGTAATTCTATACTTAGCTAAACTAGCAACCAAGTGTGAGGGCAAAACAAAAATATTTTCACACTTGCAAAAAATTGACCTTTCATGTATCTTTTTTAAAGTAGATTTTCTTCTCAATTAAGGAAGTACACTAAAAAAGAGGAAGACATAGAATCTAGGAAACAGGTGATACACCCTAAAAGGGAGGGCAGGGAAATCTCTATAGAGTGAAGATGACAGCAGATCTCAGATGATAGACGTGCAATAGACCTACAAAGCAATCATGCGGAGCGGAGTAAATTTTCAGAAGAGACACCTCTAAGAAGTGAGAACCCATAGAATTCCAGATTTGTTTGACCTTACGGATTTTGAGCATATATAATAGAAAACTGAGAAGATGATAATGATGCCTTTGGGAAAACAGGTAGTGTAAAAAAATGGAAAATAATCTTAGTACACCTCCTGAGTTAGAGGCACTGGATTTTTATCTAACAAAAATTATAATATAACACTAACTAGAGGATGAAACAAAAGGAAGTGTGCATGTATGAGGTGCTGGAGATTAGGCAAGAGAACAGTAAATCTTCGTATTTTTGATGGCAATCTAGTGGATAATGCCTAACACTAAAGAAAAACGAATAAGACACATAGAAGTGTGTTATTTAGAGATAAGGAGGCAATTACCGAAAGAAGCAGCTAAAATAATTGAAAATAGTTGATTCTTGAGATAAAGAATAAAAGATGGGGCTCGGCACCTGTGGCTCAACGGGCTAAGGCGCCAGCAACGTACACATGAGCTGGCGGGTTCGAATCCAGCCCAGGCCTGCCAAACAACAATGATGGCTGCAACCAAAAAATGGCCGGGCGTTGTGGTGGGCACCTGTAGTCCCAGCTAACTTGGGAGGTGGAGGCAGGAGACTCGCTTGAGCCCAGGAATTGGAGATTGCTGTGAGCTGTGATGCCAAAGCACTCTATCCAGGGTGACAGCTTGAGGCTCTGTCTCAAAAAAAAAAAAAAAAAAAAAAGAATAAAAGATGGTAGGCAGGGCACTGTTGTGATTTTACAAGAAGCCTTACAAGAGAACTACTAACTGTTTAAATTCTGTGACTGTCTAACTTTGAAAAATTAAAACTAAACTTTAAAAAAGGAAAAATGAGGGGAAAATCCAAATAAGACAAGGGTGGTATATTTCTCATTATAGTGAAACTCAAAAGAAAGTAGTCAAAAATTAATACAAAACAAGGAGTTAAGATTAACCTC